>PVKP010012276.1:0-59029 GCA_004027715.1 Plecturocebus donacophilus | reverse complement strand
CATTTCTGAATGAATGCGAACATATGGTGTTCAGAGAAAAATCTCGCTCTAAAACCAAAATGGAGTGTTCTAACAAAATGAACTTCACTGTGTGAATTCAACTTACAGAGTTACAATGATGTGTGAATGTAGCAGTTTAGCAACTCTTTCTGTGGTGAATATAAAAACAGCTATTTCCAGCCAAATTCCCACCTAGAATAAATAGCAGTAAGAATGGGTCTGAAACACAGAAGGAACATTTAATTCAAACTGTTCTGCTGTGTGTTCGTTCAGCTAAGAGATTTGCATCTCTGTTTGTATGTAGCGAGTTACAGATACTTTTCTTTTATGAGTTGCGTTTGGACATTTTTGAATGAATGGGAGTGCATGCTGTTCAGGGAAACATCTCGCTAAAAATGCAAAATGGAGCATTCTAACAGAATGAACTTCACTGTGTGAATTCAACTTACAGAGTTACACTGATAAGTGTATGTGGCAGTCTATCAACTCTTTCTGTGGAGAATCTAACAACAGTAATTTCCAGCCAAATCCCCACCAGAAGAAATAGCAGTAAGAATGCGTCTGAATCATAGAAGAAAAGTATGATTCGAACTGCTCTGCTGTGTGTTCACTCAGCTAAGAGTGTTGCATCTGTGTTTGTATGCAGCGAATTACAAACGCCTTTCTTCCTTGAGCTAGGTTTGGACATTCCTGAATGAATGAGGGTATACGGTGTTCAGTGAAACATCTCACTCTAAAACCAAAATGGAGCATTCTAACAGAATGAACTTCACTGTGTCAATTCAATTTACAGAGTTACACTGATGTGTGTACGCAGCAGTTTAGCAACTCTATCTGTGGAGAATCTAAAACCAGTTATTTTCAGCGAAATCCTCACCTAGAAGAAATTATAGTAAGAATGCGTCTTAAAACCAGAGGAAACGCATGATTCAAACTGCTCCGCTGTGTGTTCTTTCAGTAAGAAAGTTTCAACTGTGATTTGTGTTTGCTGCAGTTTAGCAATCCTTTCTGCAGAGAGTATAAAAACAGTTATTTTTATCCAAATCCTTGCCTTGGAGAAATAACAGTAAGAATGGGTCTGAAACACAGAGGAAACGTATGATTCAAACTGCTCTGCTGTGGGTTCGTTCAGTTAAGAGTTGCATCTGTGTTTGTATGCTGTGAGTTACAAGGGCTTCTCTTCTATTAGCTGCGTTTGGACATTCCTGAATGAGTGGAAGTATATGGTGTTCAGAGAATCATCTCATTCTAAAACCAAAATGGAGTGTTCTAACAGAATAAACTTCACTTTGGGAATTCAACTTACAGAGTTACAGCTATAGGTGTATGCGGCAGTTTAGCAATTCTTTCTGTGAAGAATCTAAAATCAGTTATTTCCAGCCAAATTCCGACCTAGAATAAATAGCAGTAAAACTGCATCTGAAACACAGAAGAAACTTTTAATTCAAACAATTCTGCTCTGTGTTCATTCAGCTAAGACTGTTGCATCTGTGTTTGCATGTAGGGAGTTACAGATGTTTTTCTTCTATGATCTGCAATAGTACATTCCTGAATGAATGGGAGTGTATGCTGTTCAGAGAAACTCTCACTCTAAACCCAATATGGAGCATACAAACAGAGTGAACATCACTGTGTGAATTCAACTTACAGAGATACACTGATGTCTGCCCATGGCAGTTTAGCAAAGTTTTCTTTGGGGAATCTAAAAACAGTTATTTCCAACCAAATTCCCAGTAGAAGAAATAGCAGTAAGAATGAGTCTGAAACACAGAAGAAACTCATGATTCAAACTGCTCTGCTGTGTGTTAGTTCAGCAAAGTGAATTTCATCTGTGTTTGTATGCACCGAGTTACAAGTGCTTTTCTTCTATGAGCTGAATTTGGACATTCCTGAATCAACTGGAGTATATGATGTTCAGGGAAACATCTCACTCTGAAATCAAAATGGAGTGTTCCAACACAACGAACTTCACTGTGTGAAATCAACTTACAGAGATTCACTGATGTGCTTCTGTGGCAGTTATCAACCCTTTCTGTGGAGAATCTAAAAGCAGTTATTCACAGCCAAATCCCTGTCTAGAAGAAATAGCAGTAGGAATGCGTCTGAAACACAGAAGAAACATATGATTCAAACTCCTCTGCTTTGTTTTCATCCAGATAAGAGAGTTGCATCTGTGTTTCTATGCAGTGAGTTACAAACGCTTTTCTTTTATGAGCTGCGTTTGGACATTCTGGAATGAATGGGAGTATATTATATTCAGAGAAACATCTTGCTCTAAAACCAAAAGAGAGCATTCTAACAAAACGAACTTCACTGTGTGAATTCACCTTATAGAGTTACACAGATGTGTGCATGCAGCAGTTTAGCCACTCTTTCTGTGGAGAATCTAAAAACAGTTATTTCCAGTCAATTGTCCGCCTAGAAGGAATAGCAGTAAGAATGAGTCTGAAACACAGAAGAATGTATAATTCAAACTGCTGTGTTGTGAATTCATTCAGTTAGTAGAGTTGCATCAGTGTTTGTATGCAGAGATTTAAAAATGCTTTTCTTCTATGAGCTGTGATTAGACATTTCTGAATGAATGGGAGTATATGGTGTTCACAGTATTATCTCACTCTAAAACCAAAATGGAGCGTTCTAACAGAATGAACTTCACTGTGTCAATTCAACTTACAAAGTTACACTGAATTATCTATGCAGCAGTTTAGCATCTCTTTCTTTGGAGAATCTAAAAACAGTTATTTCCCCCCAAATTTCCGCCTAGAAGAAACAGCAATATAAATGGGTCTGAAACAGAAAAGAAAAGTATGATTTAAACTGCTCTGCTGGGTGCTCATTCAGATAAGAGGGTTGCATCTGTGTTTTTATGCAGCGAGTTACAAACGCTTTTGTTCTATGAGCTGAATTTGAGCAATCCTGAATGAATGAGAGTGTATGTGTACCAATGAGAGTGTAACCAAAAGAAACTTCACTGTGGGAATTCACCTTATAGAGTTACACTGATGTGTGTATACGGCAGTTTAGCAACTCTTAATGTGGAGAATCGAAAAACAGTTATATCAAGAGAAATTTCAGCCTAGAAGAAGCAGTAAGAATGCATCTGAAACACAGAAGAAATATATGATTCAAACAGCTCTGCTGTGAGGTCATTCAGCTAAGAGGGTTACATCTGTGTTTGTATGCAGCGAGTTATAAAGACTTTTCTTCTATGAGCAGCGATTGGCCATTCCTGAATAAATGGGACTATACAGTGTTCAGAGAAACATCTCGGTCTAAAACCAAAATGAAGCATTCTAACAGATTGAACTTCACTGTGTGAATTCAACTTCCAGAGATACACTGACGTGTGTATGCAGCAATTTGGCAAGTTTATCTGTGGAGAATCTGAAAACAGTTATTTTCAGCCAAATCCATGCCTAGGAGAAATAGCAGTAAGAATGCGTCTGAAGCACAGAAGAGACCTGTGATTCAAACTGCTCTGCTCAGTGTTCGTTCAGCTAAGAGAGTTACATCTGTGTTTGTATGCAGCAAGTAACAAACGCTTTTCTTCTATGAGCTGCGTTTGGACATTCCTGAATGAATGGGATTATATGGTGTTCAGAGAAACATCTCGCTCTGAAACCAAAGGAGAGCATTCTAACCAAATGAACTTCACTGTGTCAATTCAACTTACAGAGTTACACTGATGTGTGAATGTGGCAGCTTAGCAAATCTTTCTGTGGAGAATCTAAAAACAGTTAATTCCAGTCATAACCCCACCTAGAAGAAACAGCAGTAAGAATGGGTCTGAAACAAAGAAGAAACGTATGATTCAAACTGCTCTGCTGTGTGTTCGTTCAGCTAAGAGAGTTGCATCTGTGTTTCTATGGAGCAAGTTACAAACGTTGTTCTTCTACGAGTTTGTTTGGGCATTCCCAAATCAATGAGAGTATATGGTGTTCAGAGAAACATCTCGCTCTAAAACCAAAACGGAGCATTCTAACAAAATCAACTTCACTGTGTCAATTCATCTTACAAATGTACACTGATGTGTGTATGTGGTCCTTTAGTAATTCTTTCTGTGGAGAATCTAAAAACAGTTATTTCCATCCAAATTCCCACCTAGAAGAAATAGCAGTATGAATGGGTCTGAAACACAATAGAAAAGTATGATTCAAACTGCTCTGCTGGGTGTTCATTCAGCTAAGAGGGTTGCATCTATGTTTGTATGCAGCGAGTTACAAACGATTTTGTTCTACGAGCTGGGTTTGGACAATCCTGAATGAATGGGAGTGTATGGTTTTCAGAGAAATATCTCGCTCTAAAACCAAAAGGGAGCATTCTAACAAAATGAACTTCACTGTGGGAATTCAGCTTACAGTGATACACTGATGTGTGTATACTGCAGTTTAGCAACTCTTTCTGTAGAGAATCTAAAAACAGTTATTCACAGCCAAATCCCTGCCTAGAAGAAATAGCAGTAGGAATGCATGTGAAACACAGAAGAAACGTATGATTCAAACTGCTCTGCTTTGTTTTCATTCAGACAAGAGAGTTGCATCTGTGTTTCTATGCAGTGAGTTACCAATACTTTTCTTCTATGAGCTGCGTTTGGACATTCCAGAATGAATGGGAGTATATTTTATTCAGAGAAACATCTCGCTCTAAAACCAAAACAGAGCATTCTAACAAAATGAACTTCACTGTGTGAATTCGGCTTATAGAGTTACACAGATGTTTGCAAGTGGCAGTTTAGCAACTCTTTCTGTGGAGAATCTAAAAACAGTTATTTCCAGCCAAATGCCCACCTAGAAAGAATAGCAGTAAGAATGGGTCTGAAACACAGAAGAAATGTATAATTCAAACTGCTCTGTTGTGAATTTATTCAGCTATTAGATTTACATCTGTGTTTGTACGCAGCGATTAAAAAACGCTTTTCTTCTATGAGCTGTGTTTAGGCATTCCTGAATGAATGGGATTATATAGTTTTCAGAGTATTATCTCTCCCTAAAACCAAAACGGAGCGTTCTAACAGAATGGACTTCACTGTGTCAATTTAACTTACAATGTTATGCTGAAATGGCTATGTGGCTGTTTAGCAACTCTTTCTTTGTAGAATCTAAAAACAGTTATTTTCAACCTAATTCCTGTCTAGAAGAAACAGCAGTATGAATGGGTCTGAAACAGAAAAGAAAAGCATGATTCAAACTGCTCTGCTGGTTCTTCATTCAGCTAAGAGGGTTGCATCTGTGTTTGTATGCAGCAAGTTACAAACCCTTTACTTCTATAAGCTGCGTTTGGACAATCCTGAATGAATGGGAGTGTATGGTTTTCAGAGAAATTCTCGCTCTAAAAGCAAAATGGAGCAGTCTAACAGAATGAACTTCCCTGGGTGAATTCAACTTACAGTGTTACACTGATGTGTGTACACCGCAGTTTGACAACTCTTTCTGTGGAGAATCTACATACAGTTATTTCCAGCCAAATCCATGCCTAGGAGAAATAGCAGTAAGAATGCGTCTGAAACAAAGAAGAAATGTATGATTCAAACTGCTCTGCTGTGTGTTCATTCAGCTAAGAGAGTTGCATCTGCATTTCTATGGAGCGAGTTACAAAAGTTTTTCTTCTATGAGCTGTGTTTGGATATTCCCGAATGAATGGGAATATATGGTGTTGAGAGAAACATCTCGCTCTAAAACCAAAACGGAGCGTTCTACCAGAATGAACTTCACTGTGTGAATTCAACTGACAGTGTTACACTGATGTGTCTATGTGGCAGTTTAGCAACTCTTTCGTTAGAGAATCTAAAAACAGTTATTTCCAGCCAAATCCCCTCATAGAGGAAATAGCAGTAAGAATGCGTCTGAAACACAGGAGAAATATATGATTCAAACTGCTCAGCTGGGTGTTCATTCAGCTAAGAGAGTTGCATCTGTGTTTGTGTGCAGCGAGTTACAAACGATTTTGTTCTACGACCTGCATTTGGAAAATCCTGAATGAATAGGTGTGTATGGTTTTCAGAGAAACACCTCGCTCTAAAACCAAAACGGAGCGTTCTAACAGAATGAACTCCACTGTGGGAATTCAACTTACAGTGTTACACTGATGTGTGTATACTACAGTTTAGCAACTCTTTCTGTTGAGAATCTAAAAACAGTTATTTGCACCCAAATCCCTGCCTAGAAGAAATAGCAGTAAGAATGCATCTGAAACACATAAGAACATAAGATTCAAACTGCTCTGCTTTGTTTTCATTCAGATAAGAGAGTTGCATCTGTGTTTCTATACAGTGAGTTACAGACGCTTTTCTTCTATGAGCTGTGTTTGGACATTCCAAAATGAATGGGAGTATACTTTATTGAGAGAGACAACTCGCTCTAAAATCAAAACAGAGCATTCTAACAAAATGAACTTCACTGTGTGAATTCAACTTATAGAGTTACAAAGACTTATGCATGCGGCAGTATAGCAACTCTTTCTGTGGAGAATCTAAAAACAGTTATTTCCAGTCAAATGCCCGCCTAGAAAGAATAGCAATAAGGATGGATCTGAAACACAGAATAAATGTATAATTCAAACTGCTCTGTTGTGAATTCATTCAGCTAGTAGAGTTGCATCTGTGTTTGTATGCCGCAATTTAAAAACGCTTTTCTTCTGTGAGCGGTGTTTAGACATTCCTGAATGAATGGGAGTACAGCGTGTTCAGAGTAATATCTCGCTCTAAAACCAAAACAGAGTGTTCTAACAGAATAAACAACCCTGGGTGAATTCAACTTACAGTGTTACACTGATGTGTGTATACGGCAATTTAGTAACTCTTAATGTGGAGAATCTAAAAACAGTTATATCCAGCCAAATTTCAGCCTAGAAGAAACAGCAGTAAGAATGGATCTGAAACGCAGAAGAAATATATGATTCAAACAGCTCTGCTGTGAGTTCGTTCAGCTAAGAGGGTTACATCTGTGTTCATATGCAGCGAGTTAAAAACGCTTTTCTTCTATGAGCAGCTTTTGGCCATTCTTGAATGAATGGGAGTATATGGTGTTCAGAGAAGCATCTCGCTATAAAACCAAAACGAAGCGTTGTACCAGAATAAACTTCACCGTGTGAATTCAACTGACAGGGTTACACTGATGTGTTATGCGGCAGTTTAGCAACTCTTTCGTTAGAGAATCTAAAAACAGTTATTTCCAGCCAAATCCCCTCATAGAGGAAATAACAGTAAGAATGCCTCTGAAACACAGGAGGAATATATGATTTAAACTTCTCAGCTGGGTGTTCATTCAGCAAAGAGAGTTGCATCTGTGTTTGTATGCAGCGAGTTACAAACAATTTTGTTCTACGAGCTGCATTTGGACAATCCTGAATAAATGCGAGTGTATGGTTTTCAGAGAAACATCTTGCTCTAAAACAAAAACGGAGCGTTTTAATAGAATGAACTTCACTGTGGGAATTCAACTTACAGTGATACACTGATGTATGTATACCGCAGTTTAGCAACTCTTTCTGTTGAGAATCAAAAAACAGTTATTTCCAGCCAAATCTCCACTTAGAAGAAATAGCAGTAATAATGGGTCTGATACCCAGAAGATACAAATGATTCAAACGGCTCTGCTGTGTGTGGTTTCACCTCTGAAAGTTGCATGTGTATTTCTATGCAGCGAGTTACAAACGTTTTTCTTCTATGAACTGCATTTGGACATTCCTGAATGAATGGGTGTATATGGTGTTCAGAGAAGCATCTCGATCTAAAACCAAAATGGAGCATTCTACCAGAATGAACTTCACTCTGTGAATTCAACTGACAGAGTTACACTGATGTCTGTATGCAGCAGTTTAGCAACTCTTTTGTTAGAGAATCTAAAAACAGTTATTTCCAGCCAAATCCTCTCATAGAGGAAAGAGAAGTAAGAATGCGTCTGAAACACAGGAGGAATATATGATTCAAACTGCTCGGCTGGGTGTTCATTCAGCTAAGAGAGGTGCATCTGTGTTTGTATGCAGCGAGTTACAAACACTTTTGTTCTACAAGCTGCGTTTGGACACTACTGAATGAGTGGGAGTGTATGGTTTTCAGAGAAACATCTCGCTCTAAAACCAAAACGGAGCGTTCTAAGAGAATAAACTTCATTGTGGGAATTCAACTTACAGTGTTACACTGATGTGTGTATACTGCAGTTTTGCAACTCTTTCTGTTGAGAATCTAATAACAGTTAATTCCAGCCATATCCCCACCTAGAAGAAATAGCAGTAAGAGTGCGTCTGAGACACAGAAGAAATGTATGATTCAAACTGCTCTGCTGTGTGTTCATTCAGCTAAGGGAGTAACAACTGTGTTTCTATGGAGCGAGTTACAAACGTTTTTCTTCTACGAGGTGTGTTTGGACATTCCCGAATGAATAGGAGTATATGGTGTTCAGAGAAACATCTCGCTCTAAAACCGAAACGGAGCCTTCTAAGAGAATGAACTTCACTGTGTCAATTCAACTTACAGAAGTACGCTGATGTGTGTAAGTGGCACTTCATCAAAACTTTCCGTGGAGAATCTAAAAACAGTTATTTCCACCCAAATTTCTGCCTAGAAGAAACAGCAGTATGAATGGGTCTGAAACACAAAGGAAAAGTATGATTCAAACTGCTCTGCTGGGTGTTCATTCAGCTAAGAGGGTTGCATCTGTGTTTGTATGCAGCGAGTTACAAACGCTTTTGTTCTACAAGCTGCATTTGGACAATCCTGAATGAATGGGAGTGTACGGTTTTCAGAGAAACATCTCGCTCTAAAAGCAAAATGGAGTGTTCTAACAAAACGAACTTCACTGTGTGAATTCAATTTACAGTATTACACTGATGTGTGTATATGGCCGTTTAGCAACTCTTCCTGTGCAGAATCTAAAAACAGTTATTTCCAGCCAAATCCCCACTTAGAAGAAATAGCAGTAATAATAGGTCTGAAACCCAGAAGATATAAATGATTCAAACGGCTCTGCTGTGTGTGGTTGCACCTCAGAATGTTGCATCAGTGTTTGTGTTCAGCGAGTTACAAAGGCTTTTCTTCTATGAGCTGTGTTTGGACATTCCTGAATGAATGGGTGTATATGGTGTTCAGAGAAGCATCTCGCTCTAAAACCAAAACGGAGCATTCTACCAGAATGAACTTCACTGAGTGAATTTAACTGACAGAGTTACACTGATGTGTGTATGCGGCAGTTTAGCAACTCTTTCATTAGATAATCTAAAAACAGTTATTTCCATGCAAATCCCCTCATAGAGGAAATAGCAGTAAGAATGCATCTGAAACACAGGAGGAATATATGATTCAAACTGCTCGGCTGGGCATTCCTTCAGCTAAGAAAGTTGCATCTGTGTTTGTATGTGGCGAGTTACGAACAATTTTGTTCTTCGAGCTGCGTTTGGACAATCCTGAATGAATGGGAGTGTATGGTTTTCAGAGAAACATCTCACTCTAACACCAAAATGGAGCACTCTAACCGAATAAACTTCACTGGGGAAATTCAACTTACAGTGTTTCACTGATGTGTGTATACCGTCGTTTAGCAACTCTTTCTGTTGAGAATCTAAAAACAGTTATTCGCAGCCAAATCCCTGCCTAGAAGAAATAGCAGTAGGAATGCATCTGAAACACAGAAGACATGTATGATTCAAACTGCTCTGCTTTGTTTTCATTCAGATAAGAGAGTTGCATCTGTGTTTCTATGCAGTGAGTTAGAAACGCTTTTCTTCTATGAGCTGTGTTTAGACATTCCTGAATGAATGGGAGTATATGGTGTTGAGAGAAACATCTCGCTCTTAAACCAGAATGGAGCGTTCTAACAGAATGAACTTCACTGTGTCAATTCAGCTTACAGAAGTACACTGAAGTGTGTATGTGGCACTTTAGCAAATCTTTCTGTGGAGAATCTTAAAACAGTTATTTCCACCCAAATTCCCGCCTAGAAGAAATAGCAGTATCAATGTATCTGAAACACAAAAGAAAAGTATGATTCAAACTGCTCTGCTGAGTGTTCGTTCAGCTAAGAGAGTTGCATCTGTGTTTGTATACAGCAAGTAACAAATGCTTTTCTTCTATGAGCTGCATTTGGACATTCTTGAATGAATGGGATTATATGGTGATCAGAGAAACATCTCTCTCTAAAACCGAAGGAGAACATTCTAATGGAATGAACTTCACTGTGTGAATTCAACTTACACTGTTACACTGATGTGTGTATGCGGCAGTTTAGCAACTCTTAATGTGGAGAATCTAAAAACAGTTATATCCAGCGAAATTTCAGCCTAGAAGAAACAGCTGTAAGAATGCATCTGAAACATAGAAGAAATATATGATATAAACAGCTCTGTTGTGAGGTCGTTCAGCTAAGAAGGTTACATCTGTGTTTGTATGCAGAGAGTTAAAAATGCTTTTCTTCTATGAGTTGCGTTTGGACATTCCGGAATGAATGGGAGTATAGTTTATTCTGGAAGCATCTCGCTCTAAAACCAAAACAGAGCTTTCTAACCAAATGAACTTCACTGTGTGAATTCAACTTATAGAGTTATACAGATGTGTGCATGTGGCAGTTTAGCAACTCTTTCTATGGAGAATCTAAAAACAGTTATTTCCAGCCAAATGCCCACCTAGAAGGAACAGCGGTAAGAATGGGTCTGAAACACAGAAGAAATGTATAATTGAAACTGCTCTGTTGTGTACTCATTCAACTAGTAGAGTTGCATCTGTGTTTGCATGCAGCAATTTAAAAACGCTTTTATTCTATGAGCTGTGTTTAGACATCCTGAATGAATGGGTGTATATGATGTTCAGAGTAATATCTCGCTCTAAAACCAAAACGGAGCATTCAAACAGAATGAACTTCACTGTGTTAATTCAACTTACAAAGTTACGCTGAAGTGTCTATGCGGCAGTTTAGCAACTCTTTCTTTGGAGAATCTAAAAACAGTTATTTCCACCCAAATTCCCACGAAGAAGAAACATCAATATGAATGGGTCTGAAACAGAAAAGAAAAGTATAATTCAAACTGCTCTGCTGGGTGTTCATTCAGCTAAGAGGGTTGCATCTGTGTTTGTATGCAGCCAGTTACAAACGCTTTTGTTCTAAGAGCTGCGTTTGGACAATCCTGAATGAATGGGGGTGTATGGTTTTCAGAGAAACATCTCGCTCTAAGAGCAAAATGGAATTTTCTAACAAAATAAACTTCACTGTGTGAATTCAACATACAATATTGCACCGACATGTGTATACAACAGTTTAGCAACTCTTTCTGAGAAGAATCTAAAAAGAGTTATTTCCAGCCAAATCCCCGCCTGGAAGAAATAGCAGTAAGAATGCGTCTGAAACACAGAAGAAACATTTAATTCAAACTGCTTTGCTATGTTTTTATTCAGCTAAGAGAGTTGCATCTAGGGTTGTATGCAGCTAGTTACAAGGGCTTTTCTTCTATGAGCTGCATTAGGACATTCCTGAATGAATGGGAGTATATGCTATTTAGAGAAACATCTCGCTATAAAACTAAAAGGGAGCGTTCTACCAGAATGAACTTCACTGTGTTAATTCAACTTACCTATTTTCACTGATGGCTGTATGCCTCCGTTTTGCAACACTTTCTATGGAGAATCTAAAAACAGTTATTTCCAGCCAAATCCCCGCATAGAAGAAATAACAGTAAAAATGCGTCTGAACCACAGAAGAAAGGCATTGTTCAAACAGCTCTGCTCTGTGTTCCTCCAGCTAAGAGAGTTGCATCTGTGTTTGTATGCAGCAAGTTACAAATGCTTTTCTTCTATGAGCTGCGTTTGGACATTCCTGAATGAATGGTACTATATGGTGTTCAGAGAAACATCTCATTATAAAATCAAAATAAAGCGTTCTAACAGAATGAACTTCACTGTGGGAATTTAATTTACATTGTTGCATTGATATGTGTATGTGGCAGTCTAGTAACTCTTTCTGTGGAGAATCTAAAAAGAATTATTTCCAGCAAAATCCCCGCCTGGAAGAAATAGCAGTAAGAATGCGTCTGAAACACAGAAGACCCATTTAATTCGAACTGCTCTGCTATGTTTTCGTTCAGCTAAGAGAGGTGCATCTGTGTTTGTATGCAGCGAGGCACAAGTACTTTTCTTCTATGAGCTGCGTTTTGACATGCCTGAATGAATGGGAGTATACAGTGTTCAGAGAAACATCTCACTCTAAAATCGAAATGGTTCATTCTAACAGAATGAAGTTCACAGTGTGAATTCAACATACAGAGTTACACTGATGTGTTTATGCAGAAGTTTAGCATATCTTTCTGTGGAGAATCTACGAACAGTTATTTCCAGCCAAATCCCTGTCTAGGAGAAATAGCAGTATGAATGTGTCTGAAACACAGAAGAAACATATGATTCATAGTGCTCTGCTGTGTGTTCATTCAGCTAAGAGTGTAGCATCTGTGTTTGTGTGCAGTGAGTTACAAACTCTTTTCTTCTATTTGCTGTGTTTGGACATTCCTGAATGAATGAGAGTATATGGTGTTCAGAGAAACATCTCGCTCTAAAACTAAAATGTAGCATTCTAACAGAACGAACTTCACTGTGTGAATTCAACATACAGAGTTACACTGATGTGTGTATATGGCAGTTTAGCAACTCTTTCTGTGGAGAATTTAAAAACAGTTATTTCCAGCCAAATCCCCGCCTAGAAGAAACAGCAGTATGAATGCATCAGAAACACAGAAGAAACGTATGATTCAAATGGCTCTGAGGTGTCTTCGTTCAGGTAAGAATGTTACATCTGTGTTTGTATGCAGTGAGTTACAAACGCTTTTCTTCTATGAGCTGCATTTGGACATTCCTGAATGAAGGGGAGTATATGCTGTTCAGAGAAACATCTCACTATAAAACCAAAACGGAATGTTCTAACAGAATAAACTCCACTGTGTGAATTCACCTTGAGAGTTATACTGAGGTGTGTATGCGGCAGTTTAGCAACTCTTACTGTGGACAATCTAAAAACAGTTTTTTCCAGCCAAATCTCCACCTAGAAGAAATGGCAGTATGAATGCGTCGGAAACTTAGAAGAATCGTATGATTCAAACTGCTCTACAGTGTGTTTGTTCAGCTAAGAGGGTTGCATCTGTGTTTGTATGCAGCAACTTTCAAACGCTTTTCTTTTATGAGTTGCATTTGGATGTTCCTGAATGAATGGGAGTATATGGTGTTCAGAGAAACATCTCACTCTAAAACCAAAATGGAGCGTTTTGACAGAATGAACTTCAGTGTGTGAATTCAACTTAAAGGGTTACACTGATGTGTGTATGCGGCAGTTTAGCAACTGTTTCTGTGGAGAATCTAAAAACAGTTATTTCTAGACAAATCCCTGCCTAGAAAAAAAAGCAGTAATAATGTGTCTGAAACACAGAAGAAACTTATGATTCAAACTGCTCTGCTGTCCATTCGTTCAGCTAAGGGAGTTGCATCTGTGATTGTATGGAGCAAATTACTAACACTTTTCCTCTATGAGCTATATTTTGACATTCCTGAATGAATGGGAGCATATGGTGTTCAGAGCAACATCTGGCTCTAAAACCAAAAAGGAGCATTCTAACAGAATCAGCTTCATTGTGTGAATTTAACTTACAGACTTACACTGACATGTGTAAGCGGCAATTCAACAACTCTTTTTTAGGAGAACCTAAAAACAGTTATTTCCAGTCAAATCCCCACCTAGAAGAAAAATCAGTAAGAATGTGACTGAAACACAGAAAAAACTTATGATTCAAACTGCTCTGCTGTGTGTTCGTTCAGCTAAGGGAGTTGCATCTGTGATTGTATAGAGCGAATTACTAACGCTTTTCCTCTATGAGCTACGTTTTGACATTCTTGAATGAATGGGACCATATGATGTTCAGAGAAACATCTCACTGTAAAACCAAAAAGGAGAATTCTAACAGAATCAACTTCACTCTGTGAATTCAACTTACAGAGTTACACTGATGTATGTAAGCAGCAGTTTAGCAACTCTTTTGTTGGAGAATCTAGAAACAGTTATTTCCAGCCAAATCCCCACCTAGAAGAAACAGCAGTAAGAATGCGTGTGAAACACAGAAGAAACGTATGATTTAAACTGCTCTGCTGTGTGTTCATTCAGATAAGAAAGTTGCATCTGTGTTTGTATGCAGCAAGTTACAAGCGCTTTTCTTCTATGACCTGCGTTTGGACATTCCTGAATGAATGGGAGTATATGGTGTTCAGAGAAACATGTCGCTCTAAAACCAAAACGAAGCGTTCTAATAGAATGAAATTCACTGCGTGAATTCAACTTACAGAGTTACACTGATGTGTGTATGTGGCAGTTTAGCAACTCTTTTAGTGGAGAATCTAAAAACAGTTATTTCCAGCCAAATCCCCTCCTAGAAGAAATAGCATTAAGAATGTGTCTGAAACACAGAAGAAACGTATGATTTAAACTGCTCTGCTGTGTGCTCATTCAGATAAGAGAGTTCCATCTGTGTTTGTATGAAGCAAGTTATAAGAGCTTTTCTTCTATGACCTGCGTTTGGACATTCCTGAATGAATGGGAGTATATGGTGTTCAGAGAAACATGTCACTCTAAAGCCAAAAGGGAACGTTCTAACAGAATAAAATTGACTATGTGAATTCAACTTACAGAGTTACACTGATGTGTTTATGCGGCAGTTTAGAAACTCTTTTGGTGGAGAATCTAAAAACAGTTATTTCCAGCCTAATCCACCCCTAGAAGAAATAGCAGTAAAGATGCGTCAGAAACACAGAAGAAACGTATGATTGAAATTGCTCTGCTGTGTGTTCGTTCAGCGAAGAGAGTTGCATCTGTGTTTGTATGCAGCGAGTTACAAAAGCTTTTCTTCTATGAGCTGGGTTTACACATTACTGAATGAATTTGAGAATATGGTGTTCAGAGAAACATCTTGCCCTAAAACCAAAATGGAGCATTCTAAGAGAATGAACGTCACTGTGTGAATTCAACTCATAGAGATACACTGATGTGTGTATGTGGCAGTTTAGCAACTCTTTCTGTGGAGAATCTAAAAACAGTTATTTCCAGCCAAATCACTGCCTAGAAAAAATAGCAGTAAGAATGCGTCTGAAACACATAAGAAACGTATGATTCAAACTGCTCTGCAGTGTGTTCATTCAGCTAAGAAAGTTGAATCTGTGTTTTCATGCAGTGAGTTAAAAAAGCTTTTCTTCTATGAGCTGGGTTTAGACATTACTGAATGAATTTGAGGATATGGTGTTCAGAGAAACATCTCGCTCTAAAACCAAAACGAAGCGTTTTATCAGAATGAACTACACGATGTGAATTCAACTTACATTTACACTGATGTATTTATGTGACAGTTTATCAAATCTTTCTGTGGAGAATCTAAAAACAGTTATTTCCAGCCGAATTCCCACCTAGAAGAAACTGCAGTAAGAATCCGTCTGAAACACAGAAGAAACGTATGATTCAAACTGCTCTGTTGTGTGTTCGTTCAGCTAAGAGAGTTGCATCTGTGTTTGCATGCAGCGAGTTACAAGCGCTTTTCTTCTATGAGGTGTGTTTGGACATTTCTGAATGAATGGGAGTTTATGGTGTTCAGAGAAACATCTCGCTCTAAAACCAAAATGGAACATTCTAACAGAATGAGCTTCACTGGGTGAATTCAACTTACAGAGTTACACTGATGTGTGTATGCGGCAGTTTAGCAACTCTTTCTCTGGAGAATGTAAAAACAGGTATTTCCGGCCAAATCCTGGCCTGTGAGAAATAGCACTAAGAATGCGTCTGAAACACCGAAGAAATCTATGATTCAAACTGCTCTGCTTTGTGTTCGTTCAGCTATGAGAGTTGCATCTGGGTTTGTATGCAGTGAGTTACGAGCGGTTTTCTTCTATGACCTGCATTTGGACATTCCTGAAAGAATGGAGGTATATGCTGTTCTGAGAAACATGTCACTCTAAAACCAAATTGGAGCCTTTTAAGAGAATGAACTTCACTATGTGAATTCAACTTACAGACTACAATGACCTGTTTATTCGGCAGTTTAGCAACTCTTTCTGTGGAGAACCTAAAAGCAGTTATTTCAAGGCAAATACCTCTTAAAAGAAATAGCAGTAAGAATGCATCTGAAACACAGAGCAAATGTAGTATTCAACCTACTCTGGTGTGCGTTCGTTCAGCTAACAGAGTTGCATCTGTGTTTGTATGCAAGAAGTTACAAACGCTTTTCTTCTATGAGCTGCGTTTGGACATTCCTGAATTAATGGGAGAATATGGTGTTCAGAGAAACATCTCTTTCTAAAACCAAAAAGGAGCATTCTAACAGAATCAAGTTCACTGTGTGAATTCAACTTACAGACTTACACTGACATGTGTTTGCATCAGTTCAGCAACTGTTTCTGTGGATAATCTAAAAACAGTTATTTCCAGACAAATCCCTGCCTAGAAGAAAAAGCAGTAATAATGTGTGTGAAACAGAGAAGAAACTTATGATTCGAACTGCTCTGCTGTGCGTTCATTCAGCTAAGGGAGTTGCATCTGTGATTGTATGGAGCAAATAACTAACACGTTTCCTCTATGAGCTACGTTTTGACATTCCTGAATGAATGGGAGCATATGGTGTTCAGAGAAACATCTCGCACTAAAACCAAAAAGGAGCATTCTAACAGAATCAACTTCACTGTGTGAGTTCAACTTACAGAGTTACACTGACATGTGTATTTGTCAATTCAGCAACTCTTTTGTTGGATAATCTAAAAACAGTTATTTCCAGCCAAATCACCGCCTAGAAGAAAAAGCAGTAAGAATGTGACTGAAACACTGAAAAAACTTATGATTCAAACTGCTCTGCTGTGTGTTCATTCAGCTAAGGGAGTTGCATCTGTGATTTTATGGAGCTTTTCCTCTATGAGCTACGTTTTGACATTCTTGAATGAATGGGACCATATAGTGTTCAGAGAAACATCTCACTCTTAAACCAAAAAGGAGCATTCTAACAGAACCAACTTCACTGTGTGAATTCAACTTACAGAGTTGCACTGATGTATGTATGCAGCAGTTTAGGACCTCTTTCTGTGGAGAATCTAAAAACAGTTATTTCCAGCCAAATCCTCACCTAGAGGAAATAACAGTAAGAATGCATCTGAAACACAGAAGAAACATACGATTCAAACTCTTCTACTGTGTGTTCGTTCACCTAAGAGAGTTGCATCTGTGTTTGTATCCAGCGTGTTACAAGTGTTTTTCTTCTATGAGCTGCGTTTGGACATTCCTCAATGAATGGGAATATATGGTGTTCAGAAAAATATTTCCCACTAAAACCAAAATGGAGTGTTCAAACAGAAAGAACCTCACAGTGTGAATTCACCTTACAGAGTTACACTGATGTGTGCATGCGGCAGTTTAGCAACCCTTTCTATGGAGAATCTAAAAACATTTATTTCCAGCCAAATCCCTGCCTAGAAGAAACAGCAGTAAGATCGTGTCTGAAATGCAGAAGAATCGTATGATTCAAACTGCTCTGCTGTGTGTTCGTCCAGCTAAAGGAGTTGCATCTGCGTTTTTATGCAGCGAGTTACAAACGCTTTTCTTCTATGAGCTGTGTTTGGACATTCCAGAATGAATGGGAGTGTATGGTGTTCAAGGAAGCACGTCGCTCTAAAATCAAAATGAAGCGTTCTAACAAAATGAACTTCAGTGTGTGAATCCAACTTACAGAGTTATACTGAAGTTTGTGTGCAGCAGTTTAGTAACTCTTTCTGTGGATAATATAAAAACCGTTATTTAAAAGCAAATCACCGCCCAGAAGTAAGAGCAGTAAGAATGCGTCTGAAATGCAGAAGAAACATATGATTCAAACTGCTCTACTGTGTGTTCGTTCAGCTAAGAGAGTAGCATCTGTGTTTGTTTGCAGCGAGTTACAAACGCTTTTCTTCTTTGAGCTGCGTTTGAACATTCTTGAATAAATGGGAGTCTATGGTGCTCAGAGAATCATCTCCCTCAAAATCAAAATGGAGGCTTTTAACAGAATGAACCTCACTATGTGAATTCAACTTAGACAGTTACACTGATGTGTGTATGCAGCAATTTAGCAAATCTTTCTGTGGAGAATCTAAAAACAGTTATTTCCAGCTAAATCCCTGCCTAGAAGCAATAGCGGTATGAATGCATCAGAAACACAGAAGAAAGGTATGATTCAAACTGCTCTGCTGTTTGTTCATTCAGCTAAGCCAGTTGCAACTGTGTTTGTATCCAGTGAGTTAAAAACACTTTTCTTCTATGAGCTGCGTTTGGACATTCCTGAATGAATGGGAGTATAGGCTGTTGAGAGAATTATCTCACTCTAAAACTAAAATGGAGCGCTCTAAAGAAAGAATTTCACCGGGTGAATTCAACTAACAATCTTACAGTGATGTCTGTATGCAGCAGTTTAGCAACTCTTTCTGTGAAGAACCTTAAAGCAGTTATTTCCCTCCAAATCCCCGCCTAGAAGAAATAGCAGTAGGAATGTTTCTGAAACACAGAAGAAACATTTAATTCAAACTGCTCTGCTGTGTGTTCAGTCAGCTAAGAGGGTTGCATCTGTGTTAGTATGCAGCGAGTTACAAATGCTTTTCTTCTATGAGCTGCGTTTGTACATTCCTGAATGAATCATAGTATATTGTGTTTGGAGAAACATCTCGCTTTAAAACCAAAACAGAGCATTCTAGCAGAATGAACTTCACTATGTGTTTTCAACTTACAGTGATTCACTGATGTCTGTATGCGCCAGTTTAGCACCTCTTTCTGTGGAGAATCTAAAAACAGTTATTTCCAGCCAAATCCCTCCCTAGAGGAAATGACAAGTAAGAATGCATCTGAAACACAGAAGAAAAGGATGATTCAAACTGCTCTGCTGTGTGTTCATTCAGCGAGGAGAGTTGCATCTGTGTTTGTATGCAGCGAGTTACAAACGCTATTCTTCTATGAGCTGCGTTTGGACATTCCTGAATGAATGTAGTGTTAAGAGAAACAGCTCACTCTAAAGCAAAAACAGAGTGCTCTAATAGAAGAAAATTCACTGTGTAAATTCAACTTACACAGTTACACTGATGTGTGTATGCGGCAGTTTAGCAACTCTTTCTGTGGAGAATCTAAAAGCAGTTACTCCCAACTGAACCCCAACCTAGAAGAAACAGCAGTATCAATGTATCAGAAACCCAGAAAAACCATATGATTCAAACTGCTCTGCTGTGTGTTAGTTCAGCTAAGAGAATTGCATCTGTGTTTGTATTCAGCGAGTTACAAACGCTTTTCTTCTATGAGCTGTGTTTGGACATTCCTGAATGAAGGGGATTATATGCTGTTCAGAGAAACATCTTGCTCTAAAACCAAAACGGATCTTTCTAACAGAACGAACTTCACTGTCTGAATTCAACTTACAGAGTTACACTGATCTGAGTATGTGGCAGTTTAGCACATCTTTCTGTGGAGAATCTAAAAACAGTTATTTCCAGCCAAATCCCTGCATAGAAGAAATAGCAATAAGAATGCACTTGAAACACAGAAGAAATGCATGATTCAAACTGCTATGCTGTGTGTTCATTCAGCGAGGAGAGTTCCATCTGTGTTTGTATGCAGCGAGTTACAAATGCTTTTCTTCTATGAGCTGCGTTTGGACATTCCTGAATGAATGGGAGTATATGGTGCTCAAAGAATTATCTTGCTCAAAACCAAAATGGAACATTTTAACAGAAAGAACCTCACTGTGTGAATTCAACTTAGACAGTTACACTGATGTTTGTATGCAGCAGTTTAGCAACTCTTTCTGTGGACAATTTAAAAACAGTTATTTCCAGCTAAATCCCCGCCTAGAAGAAATAGCAGTATGAATGCATCAGAAACACAGAAGAAATGTATGAATCAAACTGCTCTGCTGTGTTTTCCTTAAGCTAAGAGAGTTGCATCTATATTCGTATGCTGCGAGTTACAAACACTTTTCCTCTATGAGCTGTGTTTGGACAGTCCTGAATGAATGGGAGTATATGGTGTTCAGAGAAACATCTAGCTCTAAAACCAAAATGAAGCCTCCTAACAGAATGAACTTCACTATGGGAATTCAACTTACAGAGTTTCACTGAAGTGTGCATGCGACAGTTTAGCAACTCTTTCTGTGGAGAATCTAAAAACAGTTATTTTCTAGACTTATTCCCACTTAGAAGAAATAGCAGTAAGAACGCGTCTGAAACACAAAAGAAACGTATGATTCAAACTGCTCTGCTGTGTTTTCCTTCAGCTAAGAGAGTTGCATCTGTGTTTGTATGCCATGAATTACAAATGCTCTTCTTCTATGAGATGCATTTGAACATTCCTGAATGAATGGGAGTATATGGTGTTCATAGAAACATCTCGCTCTGAAACCAAAACGGAAAGTTGTATCAGAATGAACTTCACTGTGGATCGAACTTACAAAGTTACACTGATGTGTGTATGTGGCAGTTTAGCAACTTTTTCTGTGGAGAATCTAAAAACAGTTGTTTCCAGCAAAATTCCCACCTAGAAGAAATACCAGTAGGAATAGGTCTGAAACACAGAAGAAACATTTAATTCAAACTGCTCTGCTGTGTGTTCATTCAGCTAAGAGAAGTGCATCTGTGTTTGCATGCAGCGAGTTACAAATACTTTTCTTCTATAAGCTACATTTAGACATCCCTCAAAGAATGGGAGTATATGGTGTTCAGGGAAGCACGTCACTCTAAAATCAAAATGAAACATTCTAACAGAATGAACTTCAGTGTGTGAATCCAACTTACAGAGTTATACTGAAGTTTGTGTGCAGCAGTTTAGTAACCCTTTCTGTGGATAATCTAAAAATCATTATTTAAAGCCAAATCCCCGCCTAGAAATAAGAGCAGTAAGAGCGACTCTGAAACACAGAACAAACGTATGATTCAAACTGCTCTGCTGTGTTCGTTCAGCTAAGAGAGTTTCATCTGTGTTTGTATGCAGCGTGTTACACACGATTTTCTTCTATGAGCTGCGTTTGGACATTCCTGAATGAATGGAAGTATATGGTGTTCAGAGAAACATCTACCTCTAAAACCAAAATGAAGCATTCTTACATAATGGAACTTCAATGTGTGAATTCAACTTACAGAGTTACACTGAATATGTGTATGTGGCAGTTTAGCAACCCTTTCTATTTAGAATCTAAAAACAGTTATTTCCAGGCAAATACTCGACTAGAAGAAATAGCAATAAGAATGCGTCTGAAACGCAGAACAAACATATGATTCAAACTGCTCTACTGTGTGTTCGTTCAGCTAAGAGAATTGCATCTGTGTTTCTATGCAGCGAGTTACAAACACTTCTCTTCTATGAGCTGCGTTTGGACATTCCTGAATGAATGGGTGTATATGGTATTCAGAGAAATATCTCACTCTAAAACCAAAATGGAGTGTTCTAACAGAATTTACTTCACTGTGTGAATTCATCCTACCAAGTTACCCTGATATGCGTATGCAGCAGTTTAGCTACTCTTTCTGTGGAAATTCTTAAACCAGTTATTTCCAGGCAAATCCTGGCCTAGAAGAAATAGCACTAAGAATGCGACTGAAACACTGAAGAAACGTTTGATTCAAACTGCTGTACTGTGTGTTCGTTCAACTAAGAGAGTTGCACTGGTGTTTGTATGCAGTGAGTTACAAACGCTTTTCTTCTATGAGCTGAGTTTGGACATTCCTGAATGAATGGGTGTATATGGTGTTCAGAGAAACATCAGGCTCTAAAACGAAAACGGAGTGTTCTAACAGAATGAACTACACTGTGTGAATTCAACCTACAGAGTTACACTGATATACGTATGAAGCAGTTTAGCAACTCTTTCTGTGGAGAATCTAAAAACAGTTATTTCCAGCCAAATCCCTTCCTAGAAGAAATAGCAGTAAGAATGCGTCTGAAACACAGAAGAAACGTATGATTCAAACTGCTCTGCTGTGTGTTCATTCAGCTAAGAGAGGTGCATCTGTGTTTGTATGCAGCGAGTTCCAAACGTTTTCCTTCTATGAGCTGCCTTTGGGCATTCCTGAATGAACGGGAGTATACAGTGTTCAGAGTAACATCTCGCTCTAAAACAAAAACGGAGCATTCTAACAGAATGAACTTCAGTGTGTGATTCCAACTTACAGAGTTACACTTATGTTTGTATGCGGCAGTTTAGTAACTCTTTCTGTGGAGAATCTTAAAACAGTTATTTCCCGCCTAATCCCCACCTAGAAGAAATAGCAGTAAGAATGCGTCTGAAACAAGAAAAAACGTATGATTCCAACTGCTTTGCTGTGTATTCGTTCACCTAAGAGAGTTGCATCTGTGTTTGTTTGGAGGGAGTTACTATGGCTTTTCCTCTATGAGCTTCGTTTGGACATTCCTGAATGAATTGGAGTATATGGTGTTCAGAGAAAAATCTCGCTCTATAACGAAAATGGAAAATTCTAAGAGAATCGACTTCACTGTGTGAATTCAACTTACAGAGTTACAGTGATGTGTGTATGCGGCAGTTTAGCAACTCTTTTTTTACATACAAATCATGACATCATAATATATTGTGACGTCATAAAACAAACAAATTATAGCATCATTATATATTGTGATGTCCTAAAACGGACTGTAATATAATATATTGTGATGTCATAATATAGACAAATTATGGGACTTAATACACACAAATTAGGGCATCAAAATATATTTTGAACTCATAATGCACAAAAATAATGACATCATAATATATTGTGATATAACACACACAAATTATGACATCATAATATATTGTGATGTCATAACACATCCAAATGATGACATCATAATATATTGTGATGTCATAATACATACTGTAATATAATATATTGTGATGTCATAATATAGACAAATTATGGCATCTAATATCTACAAATTAGGGCATCAAAATATAGTTTGATATCGTAATACATACAAATTATGACATCATAATATACTGTGATGCCATAATACATACAAATTATGACATCATAATATATTGTGACGCCATAATACATACAAATTATGACATCATAATATATTGTGATATCATAATACATTCTGTAATATATTATATTGTGATGTCATAGTATAGACCAATTATGGCGTCTAATACACACAAATTCGGGCATCAAAATATATTTTGACGTCATACTACATACAAATTATGACATCATAACATATTGTGATGTCATAATACGTACTATGATATAATATACCCTGATGTCAAAATGTAGACCAATTATGGTGCATAATACATACAAATGTATTGTGATCTAATAATTATGGCAACTAATATATACAAATTAGTGCATCATAACGTATTGTGACGTCATAATACATACAAATTATGACATCATAATATATTATGACGTTATAATACATAAAAATTATGACATCAAATTATATTTTGGCATCATAGTACATACAAATTATGTCATTATAATATATTGTGACGTCATAATACTTACTGTAATATAATATATTGTGTTGTCATACTGTAGACAAATTATCACATCTAATTCACAATAATTAGGGCATGAAAATATAGTGTGATGTCATAATATATACAAATTTTGACAGCATGAAATCTTGCGATGTCACAATACGTACGTAATATAATATATTGTGATGTCATAATGTACACAAAGCATGGCATCTAATACATTCAAATCAGGGCATCAGAATATATTGTGACATCATAATACATACAAACTATGACATCATAATATATCATGATGTGATCATACATACAAATCATGATATCACAGCATATTGTGACATCATAATACATAAAATATGACATCATAATATATTGTGACATCATAATACATTGTGATATTATAATACTAGGGTAATATGATATATTGTGATATCATAATATAGACAAATTATGAGATGTCATAATACATACAAATCATGACATCATAATATATTGTGACGTCATAATACGTACAAATTATGGCATCATAATAAATTGTGATGCTATGACTCATGCAAATCATGACATCATAATTTATCGTGACATCATAATACACACAAATTATGACATCATAATATACTGTGAGTTCACGATACTACTATAATATATTGTGATATCATAATGTAGACAAATTATGGCATCTAATACATAAAAATGTATTGTCACTTCATCATATAGACAAAATATGGTATCTAATATGCACAAATTACTTCATCAAAATATATACTGATGTCATAATACATACAAATTCTGATATCATAATATATTTTAGCACCATAATAGATACAAATTATGACATCATAACATATTGTGATATAGTAATATGTGCTGTAATATAATATATTGTGATGTCATAATATAGACACGTTATGGCATCTAATACACACAAATGAGGGCATCAAAATATATTCTGACGTCATAATACACACTTATTAGGACTTCATAATATATCGTGACGTCATAATACATACAATTTATGACGTCAAAATATATTTTGACGTCATAATATACAGAAATCAGGGCATCAAAATATATTGCAACATCATAATACATATAAATTATGACATCATAATATATTGTGATGGCATAATACATACAAATTATGACATCATAATATATTGTGATGTCATAATGCATACTGTAATATAATATATTGTGATACCATAATATAGACGAAATATGGCATGTAATACACACAAATTATGGCATAAAAATATATTTTGACGTCATAATAGCTCCAAATCATGACATCATAATATAATCTGGCTTCAAAATACATACAAATTATGACATCAAAATATATTTTGATGTCATAATATCAAAATATTATATTATTTTAATTATAAAAATATATTTTGATGTCATAATACGTACTATAATATATCGTGATGTCATAATGTAGACAAATTATGGCACCTAATACCTACAATTGTATTGTGACCTCATAATGTACAAAAATTATGGCATCAAATACATACAAATCAGGGCATCAAAATATATTATGACGTCATAATACATACAAATTTTGACAATGCAATATATTGTAATGTCATACTACATACAAATTATGACATCATAAAATATTATGATGTCATAATACGTACTGTACTATAATATATTGTGATGTCATAATATAGACAAATTATGTATGGCATCGAATACACAAATTAGGGCATCAAAATATATTTTGATGTCATATTACATACAAATTATGACATCATGATATATTGAGATGACATAATACATACAAATCTGGACGTCATTATATATTGTGACATCATAATACATACAAATCATGACATGATATTATGTTGTGACATCACAATACATACAAATCATGACCATTATATGTTGTGACATCAAAATACATACAAATTATGACATCAAAATATATTTTGACGTCATATTACATACAAATTATGACATCATGATATATTGAGATAACATAACACATACAAATCTGGACGTCATTAAATATTGTGACGTCATAGTACATGCAAATCATGGCATCATAATATGTTGTGATGTCACAATACACACAAATCATGGCCATTATATGCTGTGACATCAAAACACATAAGAATCATGACGTCATAATATATTGTGACGTCATAATACCTGCAAACCATGACATCATATTATATTTTGTCGTCATAATACATGCAGATCAATGCAGATCAGGGCATCAAAATATACTGTGATGTCATAGTACATATAAATTATGACATCATATCATATTGTGAGGTCATAATACATACAAATTATGACATCATAATATACTGTGATTTCATAATACATACTATAATATAATATATTGTAATGTCCTAATATAGACAAATTATGGAATATAATGCATACCAATTTACCGTGATCTCATAATATAGACAAATTATGGTATCTCATACATACAAATTAGTGCATCAAAATATATTCTGACGTCATAATACATACAAATATGACATCATAATATATTGTGACCTCATAATACATACGAATCATGACGTCATAATATATTGTGACGTCATAACACATACAAATCATGACATCAGGTCATATTATGTACTATAATATAATATATTGTGATGCCACAATGTAGACAAATTATGGCATCTAATACATACAAATGTATTGTAATTTCATAATATAAAAAAATTATGGCATATGCTACATACAAATTAGGGCACCATAATATATTGTGAGGTCATAATACATACAAATTATGACATCATAAAATATTGTGCTATCATAATACATACTGTAATATAATATATTTAGATGTCATAATATGGACAAATTATGACCTCTAATATATACAAATTAGGGTATCTAAATATATTGTGACATCATAATTCATACAAAATATAGAATCATAATATATTGTGACGTCATTATACATACAAATTATGACATCATATTATATTGTGATGTTATAATACATATAAATCATGACATCATAATATATCGTGATGTCAGAATACATACTGTAATATATTGTCATGTCATAATATAGACAAATTAAGTGACATCATAATAAATACAAATCATAACATCATAATGTATTGTGACTTCATATTACATACCAATCATGACATCATAATATATTGTGACATCATAATACATACAAGTTTTGACATCATAATATACTGTGATGTCATAATACATATTATAATATAATATACTGTGGTATTATAATGTAGATAAATTTTGGCATCTGATACCTACAAATGTATTGTGATCTCGTAATATAGACAAATTATATTATCTAATACATACAAATTAGGCCATTAAAATATATTCTGACATCATAATACATACGAATTATGACATCATAACATATTGTTACGTCATAATACATACAAATTATGACATTATACGATATTGTGAAATGGTGACATCATAATATATTGTGACATCATAATAAATATAAATCATGACGGCATAATATATTGTGATATCAAAATACATACAAATCATGAAAGCACAATATATGTGACGTCATAGTACATACAAATCATGAAATCATAATATATTGTGACGTCATAATACATACAAATCATGACATCATAATATATTCTGAAGTCATAATACATATAGTAATGTAATACATTGTGATGTCATGACATAGACAAATTATATGACATCATAGCACACAGAAAATTTGACATCATATTATATTGTTACATCATAATACATACAAATTATGATATCATGATATATTGTGACATCATAATACATACAAATTATGACATCATGATATATTGTGATGTCATAATACATGCAAATAATGAAATCATAATACATTGTGACATCATAGCACATACAAACTCTGATATCATAATATATTGTCACGTCATAATAAATGCAAATTATGACATCACAATTTATTGTGATGTCACAATGCATAAATATCATGACAATATAATATATTGTGATGCCATAATACATAGTGTAATAAAATATATTGTGATGTCATAATACAGACAAATTATGTGACGTCATAATACACATAAATCATGACATCATAATATATTGTGAAGTCATAATACATACAAAATAGTACATCATAATATATTTTGATGTAATAATGGGTACCATAATAAAATTGTATGAAGCAGTTTAGCAACTCTGTCTGTGGACATTCTAAAAAGAGTTATTTCCAGACATATCCCCACCTAGAACTAATAGCAGTAAGAATGCGTCTGAAACACAGAAGAAATGTATGATTCAAACTGCCCTGCTGTGTGTTCATTCAGCTAAGAGAGTTGCATCGGTGTTTGTATGCAGCGAGTTACAAACGCTTTCCTTATATGAGCTGCATTTGGACATTCCTGAATGAATGGGAGTATATGGTGTTGAGAGACCCTTCTCGCTCTAAAACCAAAATGAAGCGGTCTAACAGAACGAATTTCACTGTTTGAAAGGAACTTACAGAGTTGCACTGAAGTGTGTATGCAGCAGATTAGCAGCTCTTTCTGTGGACATTCTTAAAACAGTTATTTCCAGGAAAATTTCCGCCTAGAAGAAATAGCAGTAAGAATGTGTATGAAATAGAGAAGAAACATATGATTCAAACTGCTCTGCTGTGTGTTCGTTCAGCTAAGAGAGTTGAATCTATGTTTGTATGCAGCGAGTTACAAACGCTTCTCTTCTATGAACTGCATTTGGACATTCCTGAATGAACGGTAGTATATGGTATTCAGAGAAACTTCTCGCTCTAAAACCAAAACGTAGCGTTCTAACAGAAGGAACTTCACTGTGTGAATTCAACTTGCAGAGATACACTGATGTGTGTATGCAGCAATTTAAAAACTCTTTTGTGGACATTCTAAAAACAGTTATTACCATCCAAATCTCCACGAATAAGAAATAGTAGTAATGCGTCTGAAACACAGAAAAAACGTATGAATCAAACTGCTCTGCTGTGTGTTCATTCAGCTAAGAGAGTTGCATCTACGTTTGTATGCAGCAAGTTACAAAAGCTTTTCTTCTATGAGCTGCGTTTGGACATTCCTGAGTGAATGGGAGTATACAGTGTTCAGAGAAACATCTGGCTCTAAAACTAAAACAGAGCTTTCTATCAGAAGGAAATTCACTGGGTGAATGAAACTTACAGAGTTACAATGATGTGCATATACAGCAGATTAGCAGCTCTTTCTGTGGACATTCTAAAAACAGTTATTTCCAGCCAAATCCCTGCCTAGAAGAAATAGCAGTAAGAAGGCAGCTGAAACAGAGAAGAAATGTATGATTCAAACTGCTCTACTGAGTGTTCGTTCAGCTAAGAGAGTTGCATCTATCTTTGCATGCAGTGAGTTACAAATGCTTTTCTTCTATGAGCTGCGTTTGGACATTCCTGAGAGAATGGGAGTATGTGTTGTTCAGAGAAAGATCTCTCTCTAAAACCAAAATGGAATGTTCTAACAGAATGAACTTCAATGTGTGAATAGAACTTACAGAGTTACACTGATGTGTGTATGCAGCAGATTAGCAGCTCTGTCTCTGGACATTCTAAAAAGAGTCATTTCCCACCAAATCCTCACCTAGAAGAAATAGCAGTAAGAATATGCCTGAAACACAGAAGAAACGTATGATTCAAACTGCTCTGCTGTGTGTTCGTTCAACTAAGAGAGTGGAATCTGTGTTTGTATGCAGCGAGTTACAAATGATTTTCTTCTATGAGCTGCGTTTGGACATTCCTGAATGAATGGGAGTACATGGTGTTCAGAGAAACATCTTGCTGTAAAACCAAAACAGAGCGTTCTAACAGAAGGAACTTCACTGTGTGAATTCAACTTACAGAGTTACACTGATGTGTTTATGCATCAGCTTAGCAATTCTTTCTGTGGACATTCTAAAAACAGTTATTTTCAATGAAATCACCGCCAAGAAGAAATAGCAGTTGGAATGCATCTGAAACACAGAAGAAACGTATGGTTCAAACTGCTCTGCTGTGTGTTCGTTCAGCTAAGAGAGTTGCATCTATATTTGTATGCAGCGAGTTACAAAAGCTTTTATTCTGTGAACTGAGTTTGGACATTCCTGAATGAATGCTAGTATATGGTGTTCAGAGAAACATCTTGCTCTAAAACCAAAACGGAGGGTTCTAACAGAATGAACTTCACTGTGTGAATTCAACATACAGAAATATACTGATGTGTGTATGCAGCAGTTTAGCAACTCTTTCCGTGGGCGTTCTAAAAAGAGTTATTTCCAGCCAAATCCTCACCTGGAGAAAATAGCAGTAAGAATGTGTCTGAAACACAGAGGAAACGTGTGATTCGAAACGTGTGATTAAAACTGCTCTGCTGTATGTCTGTTCATCTAAGAGAGTTGCATCTATGATTGTATGCAGTGAGTTACAAACGCTTTTCTTCTTTGAGCTGTGTTTGGACATTCCTGAATGAATGGGAGTATATGAGGTTCAGAGAAACATCTCACTCTAAAAGCAAAACGGAGTGTTCTAACAGAATGAACTTGATTGTGTGATTTCTACTTACACAGTTGCACTGATATGTGTATGCAGTAGTTTGGCAACCCTTTCTGTGGAGAAACTGAAAACTGTTTTTCCAGGCAAATCCCCATTTAGAAGAAATAGCCGTAAGAATGCTTCTGAAACACAAAAGAAACATGTGATTCTAACTGCTCTGCTGTGCGTTCGTTCAGCTAAGAGAGTTGCATCTAAGTTTGCAGCGAATTACAAACGCTTTTTTTCTATGAGCTGCGTTTGGACATTCCTCAATGAATGGGAGTATATGGTGTTCAGAGAAATATCTTGCTCTAAAACTGAAATGGAGCCTTTTAAAAGAATAAACTTCACTGTGTGAATCGAACTTACAGAATTACACTGATGTGTGTAACCAGCAGTGTAGCAACTCTTTCTGAGTACATTCTAAAAACTGTTATTTCCAGCCAAATCCCTGCCTAGAAGAAATAGCAGTAAGAATGTGTCTGAAACACAGAAGAAACATGTGATTTAAACTGCTCTGCGATGTGATTATTCAGCTAAGAGGGTTGCATCTATGTTTGTATGCAGTGAGTTACAAACACTTTTCTTCTGTGAGGTGAATTTGGACATTCCTGAATGAATGGGAGTGTATGGTGTTCAGAGAAACATCTCACTCTAAAACCAAAACGGAGCATTCTAACAGAATGAACTTCACTTTGTGAATTCAACTTACAGAGTTGCACTAATGTGTGTAAGCAACAGTTTAGCAACTCTTTCTATGGACATTGTAAAAACCGTTATTTTCAGTCAAAACCCCACCTAGAAGAAATAGCAGTAAGAATGTGTCAGAAACACAGAAGAAACATATGATTCAAACTGCTCTGCTGTGTGTTCTTTCAGCTAAGAGAGTTGCATCTATGTTTGTATGCAGCGAGTTCCAAACGCTTTTCTTCTATGAGCTGCATTTGGACATTCCTGAATGAATAGGAGTATATGGTGTTCAGGGAAACATCTCGCTCTAAAACCAAAATGGAGCATTTTAAAAGAATGAGCTACACTATGTGAATTCAACTTACAGAGTTCCACTGATGTGTGTATGCAGCAGTGTAGCCATCATTTCTGAGGAGAACCTGATAACAGTTATTTACAGCCAAATCCCCGCCCAGAAGAAATAGCAGTAAGAATGTGTCTGAAACACTGAAGAGACATGTGATTCAAACTGCTCTGCTGTGTGTTCACTCAGCTAAGAGAGTTGCATCTACGTTTGTGTCCAGCGAGTTACAAACAGTTTTCTTCTCTGAGCTGCGTTTATACATTCCTGAATGAATGGGAGTATATGGTGTTCAGAGAGACATCTCACTTGAAAACCACAACGGAGCATTCTAACAGAATGAACTTCACTGTGTGAATTCAACTTACAGAGTTACACTGCTGTGTGTAAGCAACAGTTTAGCAACTTTTTCTGTGGCCATTCTAAAAACCGTTATTTCCAGCCAAATCCCGCCTAGAAGAAATAGCAGTAAGAAAGCGTCTGAAACACAGAAGAAACCTGTGATTCAAACTGCTCTGCTGTGTGTTCGTTCAGATAAGAGAGTTGCATCTATGTATGTATGCAGCGAGTTACAAATGCTTTTTTTCTATGAGCTACGTTTGGACATTCTTCAATGAATGAGAGTATATGCTGTTCAGGGAAACATCTCCCAGCCAAATCCCCACCTAGAAGAAAGAGCAGTAAAAATGCATCTGAAACAGAAGAAACGTGTGATTCAAACTTCTCTGCTGTGTGTTCGTTCAGCTAATAGAGTTGCATCTATATTTGTATGCAGCAATTTACAAACGTTTTTCTTCTATGAGCTGCATTTGGACATTCCTGAATAAATGGGAGTATATGGTTTTCAGAGAAACATCTCACTATGGAAGCAAAAGGGAGTGTTCTAACAGAATAAACTTCACTGTGTGATTTCTATTTACACAGTTACACTGATGTGTGTATGCAGCAGTTTGGCAACCCTTTCTGTGGAGAATCTGAAAACTGTTATTTCCAGCCAAATCCCTGCCTGGAAGAAATAGCAGTAAGAATGCGTCTAAAACACAAAAAAACTAGTGATTCAAACTGCTCTGCTGTGTGTTCATTCAGCTAAGAGAGTTGCATCTATATTTGCAGCGAATTACAAATGCTTTTCTTCTATGAGCTGCGTTTGTACATTCCTGGATGAATGGGAGTATATGGTGGCCAGAGAAACATCTCACTCTAAAACCAAAATGGAGCATTCTAACAGAATGAACTTCACTGCGTGAATTCTACTTACCGAGTTACACTGAAGTGTGTATTCAGCAGTTTAGTAACCCTTTCTTTGGAGAATCTGAAAGCAGTTATTTCCAGCCTAATCCCCACCTAGAATAAAGAGCAGTAAGAATGTGTCTGAAACACAGGAGAAACGTGTGATTCAAACTGCTCTGCTGTGTGTTCCTTCAGCTGAGAGAGTTGAATCTATGTATGCAGCGAGTTACAAACGCTTTTCTTCTATGAGCTGTATTTGGACATTCCTGAATGAATGGGATTATATGGTGTTCAGAGAAATATCTCACTCTAAAACCAAAATGGAGTGTTCTAACAGAATGAACTTCACTGTGCGAATTCAACTTACAGAGTTACACGCAGGAGTGTATGCAGCAGTTTAGCAACCCTTTCTGTGGATATTTTAAAAACAGTTATTTCCAGCCAAATCCACAAATAGAGAAATTAGCAGTAAGAATGCATATGAAACACAGAAGGAACGTGTGATTCAAACTGCTCTGCTGTGTGTTAGTTCAGCTAAGAGAGTGGCATCTATGTTTGTATGCAGCGAGTTACAAACACTTTTCTTCTAGGAGCTGCATTTGGACCTTCCTGAGTGAATGGGAGTATATGGTGCTCAGAGAAACATCTCGCTCTAAAACCAAAATGGAGCATTCTAACAGAATGAACTTCACTGTGTGAATTCAACTTACAGAGTTACACTGATGTGTGTAGGCAGCAGTTTAACAACCCTTTCTGTGGACATTCTAAAAACAGTTATTTCAGGCCAAATCCCTGCCTAGAAGAAATAACAGTGAGAATGTATCTGAAACACTGAAGAAATGTGTGATTCAAACTGCTCTGCTGTGTGTTCTTTCAGCTGAGAGAGTTGTGTCTATGTTTCTTTTTTTTTTTTGAATAAATTTTTTATTGCATTTTAGGTTTGGGGTTACATGCGAACAACATGAAATATTTTTGCATAAGTCCACATGTGGCCATGTGATTTTTTGCCTCTTCCCCTTCACTTATATCTGGGATTTCTCCCCATGTTATGTCCCCCCAACTCCCCACCCCACACTGTCCCTCCCCTATGTCCCCCCCAACAGACCCCAGTATGTAGTGCTCCGCTCCCTGTGTCCATGTGTTCTCATTGTTCAACACCCACCTATGAATGAGAACATGTGGTGTTTGATTTTGTGTTCTTGTGTCAGTTTGCTGAGAATGATGGTTTCCAGGTTCATCCATGTCCCTACAAAGGAAACAAACTCATCGTTTTTGATGGCTGCATAATATTCCATTTTGTATATTTGCCACATTTTCCCTGTCCAGTCTGTCATCGATGGGCATTTGGATTGGTTCCAGGTCTTTGCTATTGTAAACTGTGCTGCAATGAACATTCGTGTGCATGTGTCCTTATAGTAGAATGATTCATAATCCTTTGGATATATACCTAGTAATGGGATTGCTGGGTCGAATAGAATGTCCATTTCTATGTCCTTGAGAAATCGCCACACAGTCTTCCACAATTGATGAACTAATTTACACTCCCACCAACAGTGTAAAAGTACTCCTATTTCTCCACATCCTCTCCAGCATCTGTTGTCTCTAGATATTTTAATGAACGCCATTCTAACTGGCGTGAGATGGTTATCTCAATGTAGTCTTGATTTTCATTTTTCTAATGACCAGTGATGATGAGCACTTTTTCACATGTTTATTGGCCTCATGTATGTGTTCTTTTGTAAAGTGTCTGTTCATATTCTTTGCTCACTTTTGAATGGGCTTGTTTGCTTTTTTCTTGTAGATCTGTTTTAGTTCTTTGTAAATTCTGCATATCAGCCCTTTGTCAGATTGGTACATTGCAAAAATTTTTTCCCATTCTATTGGTTGTCGATTCCCTCTAATGACTGTTTCTTTTGCCGTGCAAAAGCTGTGGAGTTTTATTAGGTCTCATTTGTCTATTTTGGCTTTTGTTGCCAATGCTTTTGGGGTTTTGGTCATGAAGTCCTTGCCTATGCCTATGTCCTGAATGGTTTTGCCTAGATTTCCTTCTAGGGTTTTTATGGTGTTAGGTTTTATGTTTAAGTCTTTAATCCATCAGGAGTTAATTTTAGTGTAAGGTGTCAGGAAGGGGTCCAGTTTCTGTTCTCTGCACGTGACTAACCAGTTTTCCCAGCACCATTTATTAAACAGGGACTCCTTTCCCTATTGTTTGTTTTTGTCACGTTTGTCAAAGATGGGATGGTTGTAGATATGTTGTATTGTCTCCAAAGCCTCTGTTCTGTTCCATTGGTCTATATCTCTGTTTTGGTACCAGTACCATGCTGTTTTGATTACTGTAGCCTTGTAGTATAATTTGAAGTCCAGTAGTGTGATGCCTCCCGCTTTATTTTTTTTTGCTTAGAATTGACTTGGCTATGCGGGCTCTCTTTTGGTTCCATATAAAGTTTAAGGCGGTTTTGTCCAGTTCTGTGAAGAAGGACATTGGTAGCTTGATGGGGATAGCATTGAATCTGTAAATTACTTTGGGCAGTATGGCCATTTTCACAATATTGATTCTTCCTAACCATGAACATGGAATATTTCTCCATCTTTTTGTGTCCTCTCTTATTTCATTGAGCAGTGGTTTGTAGTTCTCCTTGAAGAGGTCCTTTACATTCCTTGTTAGTTGTATTCCTAGGTATTGTATTCTCTTTGTAGCAATTGTGAATGGCATTTTGTTCTTGATTTAGCTCTCTTTAAGTCTGTTATTGGTGTATAGGAATGCTTGTGATTTTTGCACATTGATTTTGTATCCTGAGACTTTGCTGAAGTTGCTTATCAGTTTCAGGAGATTTTGAGCTGAGATAATCGAGTCTTCTAGATATACAATCATGTCGCCTGCAAATAGAGACAATTTGACTTCCTTCTTTTCTATTTGAATACACTTTATTTCTTTTTCTTGCCTAATTGCTCTGGCTAGAACTTCCAGTACTATACTGAGTAGGAGTGGTGAGAGAGGGCATCCTTGTCTAGTGCCGGATTTCAAAGGGCATGCTTCCAATTTTTGCCCATTCAGTACGATACTGGCTGTTGGTTTGTCATAAATAGCTTTTATTATTTTGTGATACGTTCTGTCAATACCTAGTTTATTGAGGGTTTTAGCATAAATGGCTGTTGAATTTTGTCAAAGGCCTTCTCTGCATCAATTGAGATGATCATGTGGTTTTTGTCTTTGATTCTGTTTATGTGTTGAATTACATTTGTAGACTTGCATATGTTGAACCAGCCTTGCATCCCTGGGATGAATCCTGCTTGATCATGGTGGATAAGCTTTTTGATGTGCTGTTGCAATCGACATGCCAGTATTTTATTGAAGATTTTTGCATCTATGTTCATCATGGATATTGACCTGAAGTTTTCTTTTCTTCTTGAGTCTCTGCCAGGTTTTGGTATCAGGATTATGTTGGTCTCATAAAATGGTTTGGAAAGGATTCTTTCTTTTTGGATTATTTGGAATAGTTTCAGAAGGAATGGTACCAGCTCCTCTTTGTATGTCTGGAAGAATTCGGCTGTGAACCCATCTGGACCTGGGCTTTTTTTGGGTGGTAGGTTTTTAATCGCTGCCTCAACTTCCGATCTTGTTATTGATCTATTCAAGGTTTCAACTTCTTCTTGGTTTAGACTTGGGAGGAGTCAAGTGTCCAGAAATTTATCCATTTCTTCCAGATTTACCAGTTTATGTGCATAGAATTGTTTGTAATAATCTCTGATGATGGTTTGAATTTCTGTGGAATCTGTGGTGATATCCCCTTTATCGTTTTTTATTGCATCTATTTGGTTATTCTCTCTTTTCTTTTTATTAATCTGGCTAGTGGTCTGTCTATTTTGTTGATCTTTTCAAAAAACCAGCTCTTGGATTTATTGATTTTTTGAAGAGTTTTTTGTGTCTCTATCTCCTTCAGTTCTGCTCTGATCTTAGTTATTTCTTGTCTTCTGCTAGGTTTTGAGTTTTTTTCATCTTGCTCCTCTAGCTCTTTCAATTTCTATGACAGGATGTCAATTTTAGATCTCTCCTTGTGTCTCATGTGGGAACTTATTGCTATATATTTTCCTCTAGAGACTGCTTTAAATGTGTACCAGAGATTCTGATTTGTTGTGTATTCATTCTCGTTGGTTTCAAAGAACATCTTTATTTCTGTCTTCATTTCATTGTTTATCCAGTCCACATTCAAGAGCCAGTTGTTCAGTTTCCATGAAGCTGTGCAGTTCCGAGTTAGTTTCTGAATCCTGAGTTCTAACTTGATGGCACTGTGGTCTGAGAAACTGTTTTTTATGATTTCCATTCTTTTGCATTTGCTGAAGAGTGATTTACTTCCAATTATGTGGTCAATTTTACAGTAGGTGTGATGTGGTGCTGAGAAGAATGGATATTCAGTGGATTTGGGGTGGAGAGTTCTGTAAATTTCTATTAGGTTTGCTTGTTCCAGATCTGAGTTTAAGTCCTCAGTATCCTTGTTAATTTTCTGTCTGGTTGATGTGTCTATTATTGACAATGGGGTGTTAAAGTCTCCCTCTACTATTGTGTGGGAGTCTTAGTCTCTTTGTAAGTCATTAAGAACTTGCCTTATGTATCTGGGTGCTCCTGTATTCGGTGCATATATATTTAGGATCATTAGCTCTTCTTGTTTCATTGATCCTTTTACCATTATATAATGTCCTTCTTTGTCTCTTTTGATCTTCGTTGGTTTAAAGTCTATTTTATCAGAGACGAGAATTGCAACTCCTGCTTTCTTTTGCTCTCCATTTGCTTGGTAAATCTTCCTCCATCCCTTTATTTTGAGCCTTTGTGTATCCTTGCATGTGAGATGGGTTTCCTGGATACAGCACATTGATGGGTTTTGGCTTTTTATCCAATTTGCCAGTCTGTGTCTTTTGATTGGGGTATTTAGTCCGTTTGCATTTAGGGTTAATATTGTTATGTGTGAATTTGATCCTGCCATTTTGATGCTAGCTGACTGCTTTGCCTGTTAGTCGATGCAGATTTTTCATTGTGTTGATGCTCTTTACCATTCTTTATGTTTTTGAAGTGGCTGGTACTGGTTGTTCCTTTCTATGTGTAGTGCCTCTTTCAGGACCTCTTGTAAAGCAGGCCTGGTAGTGATGAAATCTCTTAGTACTTGCTGGTTCACAAAGGATTTTATTTTTCATTCACTTATGAAGTTCAGTTTGGCTGGATATGAAATTCTGGGTTGAAAGTTCTTTTCTTTAAGGATGTTGAATATTGGCCCCCACTCTCTTCTGGCTTGTCGGGTTTCTGCTGAGAGATCTGCTGTGAGCCTGATGGGCTTTCCTTTGTGGGTAACCCGACCCTTCTCTCTGGCTACCTTTAGCATTTTCTCCTTCATTTCAACCCTGGTGAATCTGACGATTATGTGCCTTGGGGTTGCTCTACTTGAGGAATATCTTTGTGGTGTTCTCTGTATTTCCTGAACTTGAATATTGGCCTGCCTTGCAAGGTTGGGGAAGATTTCCTGGATGATATCCTGAAGAGTATTTTCCAGCTTGGATTCATTCTCTTCGTCACATTCAGGTACACCTATCAAACGTAGATTAGATCTTTTCACATAGTCTCATATTTCTTGGAGACTTTGTTCATTTCCCTTTACCACTTTTTCTCTAATCTTGCCTTCTCGCTTTATTTCATTGATTTGATCTTCGACCTCTGATATCCTTTCTTCTGCTTGGTCAATTCGGCTGTTGAAACTTGTGCATGCTTGGCGAAGTTCTCTTGTTGTGTTTTTCAGCTCCATCAATTCACTTATAGTCCTCTCTAAGTAGTCCGTTCTCATTAGCATTTCCTCAAATCTTTTTTCAACGTTCTTAGTTTCTTTGCATTGGGTTAGAACATGTTCTTTTAGTTCACAGAAGTTTCTTATTACCCACCTTCTGAAGCCTGATTCAGTCATTTTCTCACACTCTGTCTCCGTCCAGCCTTGTTCCCTTGCTCGCGAGGAATTGTGATCCCTTGTTGGAGGAGAGGTGTTCTGGTTTCGGATGTTTTCATCCTTTTTGCGGTGGTTTCTTTTCATCTTGTGTATTTATTCTCCTGTTGTCTCTGTAGTTGCTGACTTTCCGATTGGGCCTCTGAGTGAATGTCTAGTTTGTTGATGATGAAGTAATTTCTGTTTCTTAGTTTTCCTTTTAACAGTCTAGCCCCTCTGCTGTAGGGCTGCTGATGTCCATTCCAGGCCCTGCTTTCTGGGGATCACCTGCAGCAGCTGCAGAACAGGGAAGGTTGCTACCAGTTTCTTCTTCTGCTATCTTTGTCCCAGAAGGATGCCCGCGAAACATCAGTCTGATCTCTCCTTTGTGAGGTGACTCTTTGAATATACAGGGGTCAGGGAGCTGCTTGAGGAGACAGTCTGTCCTTTATAGGAGCTCAAGTGCTGAGTTATGAGCTCTGTTGTCCATTCTGAGCTAATGGGCAGGTACGTTTAAGTCTGATGCAGCAGAACTCATATACCCCTTTTTTTCCCCCCAGGTATTCTGTCTTATTGAGTTAGGGCTGCTTTTATGAGTTTCCGGTATGCTGCTGCCTTTTTTTTTTCTTTTCAGGCCTGCCCTGCCCAGCAAGGAGGCAGTCCAGTCACTGTCTGCCTGCAGAGGCTTTGCTGAGCTGCTGTGGGCTCCGCCCAGCTGCCATGTGAACTTCCCTGCAATCCTATTTATATAGGTGTAGTTAAAACTGCCTCAGTAGTGGCCCGCCTCTGTAATGGTGAGTTGCCTTGGCAACAGTGGGTTGCCTTGGCAACGACAGGCTGCCTCCACCATGGCAGACTACCTCTGTAGTGGTGGAGTGCCGCATAATGGCGGACACCCCTCCCCCACAGAACTGGACCGTCCCGGGATCAGCTGTGCCCGCTGCAAAACTCAACAAAGAGCATTTGCAATTGTTGTTTTAGCCGAGCCTGACCACCTGGCTTGCTGTCTCAGAGCCTTTTGTTTTTTCAATTGAAAGGTGGACTCCCAGGTCTTCCAGTCGTCTGCTGAAAAGGCGCTGAGATCTGTGTGATTTCCCCTGCGGGGACACACTGCGCAGGCTGAAACAGCAGCGTGGAGATTCGTAGCACATTTTTGCCTGGGAATCTCCTGGGCTGGCTCCCTGATTCAATCCCCCCCTTTTTTTTTTTTTTCTTTTCTAGAATTTTTTTTTTTTTATTGCATTTTAGGTTTTGGGGTACATGTGAAGAACATACAATATTGTTGCATAGGTACACACGTGGCAGTGTAATTTGTTGCCTTCCTCTCCTTCACCTATATCTGGCATTTCTCCCCATGCTATCTCCCCACAACTCCCCACCCCCACTGTCCCTCCCCTCTCACTGTCCCTCCCCTATTTTCCCCCAACATATACACTATGGAATATTATGCAGCCATCAAAAATGATGAGTTTGTGTCCTTTGTAGGGACATGGATGAACCTGGAAACCATCATTCTCAGCAAACTGACACAAGAACACGAAATCAAACACCGCACACGTTCTCACTCATAGGCGGGTGTTGAACAATGAGAACACATGAACACAGGGAGGGGAGCACTATACGCTGGGGTATGTTCAGTCCCCTTTTTAATCTGCCTTCCCTTAGCTCCACTCGCCAGTTCAAAGGGCACACAGACCAGTGTATTTTGTACGGAGAACCACGGCGCCGGGACACTGGCAAAGCAGCCACGCCGGCAAAGCAGTGCACCAGCTGAAAACAACTGCACCAGCCGAAACAGCCACGCCGGAAAAAACAGCCACACTGGTGACCCGTGGGGCTGCTCTGCCTGGGAATCTTCTGGCCTGTGGGAAATAAAAGTCTGTCTGGAAATGCGTCATCCACTCACCCTCTGCACTTTTACTGGGAGCTGCAATCCTGAGCTGCTCCTAACCAGCCATCTTGGATCACTCCCGCATCTATGTTTCCATACAGTGAGTGACAAATGCTTTTCTTCTATGAGCTTCGTTTGGACATTCCTGAATGAATGGGAGTATATGTTGCTCAGAGCAACATCTCACTCTAAAACCAAAACAGAGCATTCTAACAGAATGAACTTCACTGTGTGAATTCAACTTACAGAGTTACACCGAGGAGTGTATGCAGCAGTTTAGCAACCCTTTCTGTGGACATTCTAAAAACAGTTATTTCCAGCCAAATCCATGAAAAGAGGAATTAGCTGTAAGAATGCATCTGAAACACAGAAGAAACGTGGGATTCAAACTGATCTGCTGTGTGTTCATTTAGCTAAGAGAGTTGCATCTATGTTTGTATGTGGCGACTTACAAATGCTTTTTTCTATGAGCTGCGTTTGGACATTCCTGATTGAATGGGAATATATGGTGTTCAGAGAAATATCTCACATTAAAAGCAAAATGGAGTGTTCTAACAGAATGAACTTCACTGTGTGAATTCAAGTTACAGAGTTACACTGATGTGTGTATGCAGCAGTTTAGCAACAATTTCTGTGGAGAATCTGAAAACAGTTATTTACAGCCAAATCCCTGCCTAGAAGAAACAGCAGTAAGAATGCGTCTGAAACACAGAAGAAACATGTGATTCAAGCTACTCTGCTGTGTGTTCGTTCAGCTAAGAGAGTTGCATCTATGTTTGTATGCAGCGAGTTGAAAACGCTTTTCTTCTAAGAGCTGGGTTTGGACATTCCTGAAGGAATTGGATTACATGGTGTTCAGAGAAATATCTCGCTCTAAAACCAATATAGAGCATTCAAACAGAATGAACTTCACTGTATGAATTCAACATACAGAGTTACACTGATGTGTGTAAGCAGCAGTTTAGCAACTCTTTCTGTGGACATTCTAACAAGAGTTATTTCCAGCCAAATCCCCACCTAGAAGAAATAGCAGTCAGAATGCATCTGAAACACAGAAGAAATGTGTGATTCAAACTGCTCTGCTGTGTTCATTCAGCTAAGAGAGTTGCATCTACGTTTGTATGCATCAAGTTACAAACGCTTTTCTTCTATGAGCAGCATTGGACATTCCTGAATGAATGGGAGTATGTGGTGTTCAGAGAAACATCTCAATCTAAAACCAAAAGGGAACATTCTAACAGAATGAACTTCACTGTGTGAATTCAGCTTACAGAGTTACACTGATGTGTGTATGCAGCAGTTTAGCAACCCTTTCTGTGGACATTCTAAAAAGAGTTATTTCCAGCCAAATCACCGCATAGAAGAAATAGCAGTCAGTATGCATCTGAAACACAGAATAAACGTGTGATTCAAACTGCTCAGCTGTGTTCATTCAGCTAAGAGAGTTGCATCTATGTTTGTATGCAGTGAGTTACAAACACTTTACTGGTATGAGCTGCGTTTGGCCATTCCTGACTGAATGGGAGGATATGGTGTTGAGAGCAACATCTAGCTCTAAAACCAAAACAGAGCATTCTAAAAGAATGAACTTCACCGTGTGAATTAAACGTACAGGGTTACACTGACGTGTGTATGCAGCAGTTTAGGAACCCTTTCTGTGGAGAATCTAAAAAGAGTTATATCCAGCCAAACCACATCTATAAGAAATAGCATTAAGAATGCGGCTGAAACACATAAGATAGGTATGATTCAAACTGCTCTGCCGTGTGTTCCTTCAGCTAAGAGAGTTGCATCTATGTTTGTATGCAATGAGTTAAAAGCGCTTTTCTTCTATGAGCTGCATTTGGACGTTCTTGGATGAATGGGAGTACATGGTGTTCAGAGAAACATCTCGTTCTAAAATCAAAATGGAGCGTTCTAACCGAATGAAGTTCACTCTGTGAATTTAACTTAGAGAGTTACACTGATGTGTATATGCAGTAGTTTAGCTACCCATTCTGTGGAGAATCTCAAAACAGTTATTTAGAGCCAAATCCCCAACTAGAAGAAACAGCAGAAAGAATGCGTGAGAAACATAGAAGAAACGTGTGATTCTAACTGCTATGCTATGTGTTCATTCATCTAAGAGAGTTGCCTCTATGTTTGTATGCACCGAATTACAAACGTTTTTCTTCTATGAGCTGCGTTTGGATATTCCTGAATGAATGGGAGTAAATGGTGTTGAGAGAAACATCTCGCTTTAAAACCAAAATGGAGCTTTCTAACAGAATCAACTTCACTGTGTGATTTCTACTTACAGAGTTACACTGATTTGTGTATGTAGCAGTTTGGCAACCCTTTCTGTGGAGAATCTGAAAACAGTTATTTCCAACTGAATCCCTGCGTAGAAGAAATAGCAGTTAGAATGCATCTGAAATACAAAAGAAAGGTGGGATTCAAACTGCTCTGCTGTGTGTGCATTCAGTTAAGAGATTTGCATCCATGTTTGCAGCGAATTACAAACGCCTTTCTTCTATGAGCTGCATTTGGACATTCCTGAATGAAGGGGAGTATATGGTGTTCAGAGAAACATCTCGATCTAAAACCAAAATAGAGTGTTCTAACAGACTGAACTTCACTGTGTGAATTGAACTTACAGAGTTACACTGTGTGTATGCAGCAGTTTAGTAACCCTTTCTGTGGACATTTTAAGAACTGTTATTTCCCTACATGGAAGAAGCAGCAGTAAGAATACATCTGAAACACAGAAGAAATGTGTGATTCAAAATGCTCTGCTCTGTGTTCATTCAGCTAAAAGAGTTGCATATACATTTGTATGCAGTGAGTTGCAAACACTTTTCTTCTATGAGCTGCTTTTGGACATTCCTGAATAAATGGGAGTATATGGTGTTCAGAGAAACATCTTGCTCTAAAACCAAAACGGAGCGTACTAAGAGAATGAACTTGAACGGTGTGAATTTAACTTACAGAGTCACAGTGATCTGTGTATGCGGCAGTTTAGCAATTCTTTCTGTGGAGAATCTAAAAACAATTATTTCCAGCCAAATCATCCCATAGAAGAAATAGCAGTAAGAATGCATCTGAAATGCAGAAGAAACATTTAATTCAAACTACTCTGCTGTGTTTTCATTTAGCTAAGAGAGCTGCAACTGCATTTGTATTCAGCGAGTAAGAAATGCTTTTCTTCTATGAGCTGCATTTAGACATTCCTGAATGAATGAGAATATATGGTGTTCAGAGAAACATCTCACTCTAAAACTAAAACAGAGCGTTCTAACAGAATGACCTTCTCTGTGTGAATTCAACATACAGAGTTACACTGATGTTTGTATGCAGCATTTTGGCAACACTTTCTGCGGAGAATCTAAAAACAGTAATTTCCATCCAAATCCCCGCCTAGGAGAAATAGCAGTAAAAATGGGTCTTAAACACAGAAGAAACGTATGATTCAAACTGCTCTGCTGTGTGTTCGTTCAGCTAAGAGAATTGCATCTGTGTTTGTATGCAGCGAGTTACAAAGGCTTTTCTTCTATGAGCTGGATTTGGACATTCCTGAATGAATAGGAGTATATGCTGTTCAGAGAAACATCTCACTCTAAAACCAAAATGGAGCGTTCTAGCAGAATGAACTTCACTGTGTGAATTCAAGTTACAGGGTTACACTGATGTGTGTATGCAGCAGTTTAGCAACTCTTTCTGTGAAAATTCTAAAAACAGTTATTACTGACCAAATACCCTCCTGGGAGAAACAGCAGTAAGAATGTGTCTGAAACACAGAAGAAATGTATGATTCAAACCGCTCTGCTGTGTGTTCGTTCAGCTGAGAGATTTGCATCTGTGTTTGTATGCAACGAGTTACAAACGCTTTTCTTCTATGAGCTGTGTTTGGACATTCCTGAATGAATGACAGTTTATGCTGTTCAGAGAGTCGTCTCGAGCTAAAATCAAAACAGGGCATTGTATCAGAATAAACTTCACAGTGTGAATTCAACTTAGAGTTACACTGACGTGTCTATGCAGCAGCTTAGCAAATCTTTCTATGTAGAATCTAAAAGCAGTTAATTCCAGCGAAATCCCTGCCTAGAAGAAACAGCAGTAAGAATGTGTCTGAAACAAAGAACAAACGTATGATTACAACTGCTTTGCTGTGTCTTCATTCAGTTAAGGGAGTTGTATCTGTGTTTGCATGCAGCGAGTTAAAATCGCTGTTCTTCTATGAGCTGCGTTTGGACATTCCTGAATGAATGGGACTATATGGTGTTCAGAGAAATATCTCGCTCTAAAACTAAAACGGAACATTCTAACAGGATGATGTTCACTGAGTGAATTCAACATACAGATCTACACTGAAGTTTGTATGCAACAGTTTAGCAACGCTTCCTGTGGAGAACCTAAAAGCAGTTATATCCAGCCAAATCACTGCCTAGAAGAAACAACCATAGGAATGCGCCTGAAACACAGAAGAAACATATGATTCAAACTGCTCTGCTGTGTGATCGTTCAGCTTAGAGAGTTGCATCTGTGATTGTATGCAACGAGTTTCAAACGCTTTTCTTCTATGAGCTGTGTTTGGACATTCCTGAATGAATGGGAGTATATGTTGTTCAGAGAAACATCTAGCTAAAAAACCGAAATGTAGCGTTCTAACAGAAGAACTTCAGCATTTGAATTCAACTTACAGAGTTACACTGATGTGTGTCTGTGGCATTTTGGCAACTCTTTCTGTGGAAAATGTAAAAACAGTTATTTCCAGCCAAATCTCTTTTTAGAAGAAATAGCAGTGAGAATGTGTCTGAAACACAGAAGAAAGATATGATTCAAACTGCTCTGCTGTGTGTTCATTCATCTAAGAGAGCTGCATCTGTATTTGTATGCAGCAAGTTCAAAACGCTTTCTTTCTATGAGCTGCATCTGGACATTCCACAATGAATGGGAGTATATGGTGTTAACAGAAACATCTCGCACTAAAACCAAAATGGAGCATTCTAGCAGAATGAATTTCACTGTGTGAATTCAACTTACAGTGTTACACTGAAGTGTGTATGCAGCAATTCAGCAACTCATTGTGTGGAGAATCTAAAAACAGTTATTACCAGCCAAATACCTGTCTAGAAGAAATAGCAGTAAGAATGTGTATGAAACACAGAAGAAACGTATGATTCAAACTGCTCTGCTGTGTGTTCGTTCAGCTAAGAGAGTAGCATCTGTGTCTGTATGCAACGAGTTACAAACGCTTTTTTTTTTATGAGCTGTGCTTGGACATTCCTGAATGAAAGGTAGTATATGCTGTTCAGAGAATCATCTTGAGCTAAAACCAAAACAGAGCATTCTATCAGAATGAACTTCACAGTGTGACTTCAACTTACAGAGTTACACTGACGTGTCTATACAGCAGCTTAGCAAATCTTTCCTTGGAGAATCTAAAAACAGTTATTTCCAGCGAAATCCCCACCTAGAAGAAACAGCAATAAGAATGTATCTGAAACAATGAAGAAACGTATGATTCAAACTGCTCTCCTGTGTGTTTATTCAGTTAAGAGAGTTGTATTTGTATCTGTATGCAGCGAGTTAAAATTGTTGTTCTTCTATGAGCTGCTTTTGGACATTCCTGAATGAATGGGAGTATACGGTATTCAGAGAATCATTTTGCTCTAAAACCAAAATGGAGTCTTCTATCAGAATTAACTTCACTGTGTGAATTCAACTTACAGAGTTACACTGATGTTTGTATTCGGAAGTTTAGCAACTCTTTCTGTGGAGAATCTAAAAACAGTTATTTCCAGCCAAATATCCACATAGAAGAAATAGCAATAAGAATGCATCTGAAACACGGAAGAAACATATGATTCAAACTGCTCTGCTGTGTACTCATTCAGCTAAGAGAGTTGCATCTGTGTTTGTATGCTGTGAATTACAAATGGTTTTTTCTATGAGCTGCGTTTGGAAATTAATGAATGAATGGGAGTATACAGTATTCAGAGAAACATCTCTCTAAAACCAAAAGGGAGCGTTCTAACAGAATGAACTTCACTGTGTAAATTCAACATTCACAGTTACACTGATGTGTTTATGCAGCAGTTTAGCAACTCTTTCTGTGGAGAATCTAAGACAGTTATTTCCAGCTCAACCCCACCTAGAAGAAATAGCAGTAAGAATGCATCTGAAACAAAGAAGAAACGTATAATTCAAACTGCTGTGGTGTGTGTTCGTTCAGCTAAGAGAGTTGCATCTCTGTTTCTATGCAGCGAGTTACAAACACTTTTCTACTATGAGCTGCGTTTGGACATTCCTGAATGAATGGTAGTATATGGTGTTCAGAGAAACATCTCGCTCTAAAATCAAAATGGATAGTTCAAACAGAGTGAACTTCACTGTGTGAATTCAGCTTACAGAGATACACTGACGTGTGTATGTGGCAGTTTAGCAACAATTAATGTGGAGAATGAAAAAGCAGTTATTTCCAGTCAAATCCCCGCCTAGAAGAAATAGCAGTAAGAATCCGTCTGAAACAAATAAGAAATGTATGATTCAAACTGCTCTGCTGTCTGTTCGTTCAGCTAAGAAAGTTGCATTGTGTTTGTATGCAGCAAGTTACAAACACTTTTCTTCTGTGAGCTACATTGGGACATTCATGAATGAATGGGAGTATACTGTTTTTAGAGAAACATCTCACTCTAAAACTGATACGGAGCGTTCTAACAGAACGAACTTCACTGTGTGAATTCAACTTACAGAGTTAAGTGATATGTGTATGCGGCAGTTTAGAAACTCTTTCTATGAAGAGTCTAAAACCAGTTATTTCAAGCCAAATCCCCGCCTAGAAGAAACAGCAGAAAGAATGCGTCTTAAACGCAGAAGAAATGTATGATTCAAACTGCTCAGCTGTGTGTTCATTCAGCAAAGAGGATAGCATCTGTGTTCGTATACTGTGAGTTACAAACACTTTTCTTCTATGAGCTGTGTTTGGACATTCCTGAATGAATGGGAGTATATGGTGTTCAGAGCAACATCTCGCTCTAAAACCAAAATGAAGCATTCTAACCCAATGAACTTCACTATGTGAATTCAACTTACAGGGCTACACTGACATGTGCATGCGACACTTTAGCAAATCTTTTTGTGGAGAATCTAAAAACAGTTGTTTCCAGCCAAATCCCCACTTAGAAGAAATAGCAGTAAGAATGCGTCTGAAACACAAAAGAAACGTATGATTCAAACTGCTCTGCTGTGTGCCCATTCAGCTAAGAGAGTTACTTCTGTGTTTGTATGCCGTGAATTACAAACGGTTTTCTTCTATGAGCTGCATTTGGATATTCCTGAATGAATGGGAGTATACAGTGTTCAGAAAAAACATCTCTCCCTAAAACCAAAACGGAGCGTTCTAACAGAATGAAATTCACTGTGTAAATTCAATTTTCAAAGTTACACTGTTGTGTGTATGTAGCAGTTTAGCAACGCTTTCTGTGGAGAATCTAAGAACAGTTATTTCCAGCCCAATCCCCACCTAGAAGAAATAGCAGTAAGAATGCATCTGAAACAAAGAAGAAACGTATACTTCAAACTGCTGTGCTGTGTATTCGTTCAGTTAAGAGAGTTGCATCTCTGTTTCTATGCAGCGAGTTACAAACACTTTTCTTCTATGAGCTACATTTGAACATTCCTGAAAGAATGGGCATATATTGTGTTCAGAGATACATCTCACTCTAAAATCAAAAGGGATAGTTCAAACACAGTGATCTTCACTGTGTGAATTCAACTTACAGAGTTACACTGATGAGTGTATGCGGGAGTCTAGCAACAATTAATGTGGGAATATAAAAGCCGTTATTTCCAGCCAAATCCCCGCTTAGAAGAAATAGCAGTAAGAATCCGTCTGAAACACAGAAGAAACGTATGATTCAAACTGCAATGCTCTGTGTTCATTCAGGTAAGGAATTTGCATCTGTGTTTGTATGCAGCGACTTACAAACGGTTTTCTTCTATGAGCTACATTGGGACATTGCTGAATGAATGGGAGTATACAGTGTTCAGAGAAACATCTCGCGCTAAAACTGATACGGAGTGTTCTAACAGAATAAACTTCACTGTGTAAATTCAACTTACAGAGTTACACTGATATGTGTATGTAGAATTTAGAAACTCTTTCTATAAAGAAACTAAAATCAGTTATTTCCAGCCAAATTCCTGCCTAGAAGAAATAGTAGTAAGAATGCGTCTTAAACACAGAAGAAATGTATGATTCAAACTGCCCGGCTGTGTGTTCATTCATCAAAGAGGGTTGCATCTGTGTTCATATGCTGTGAGTTACAAACACTTTTCTTCTATGAGCTGCGTTTGGACATTCCTGAATTAATGGGAGTATATGTTGTTCAGAGCAACATCTTGCTCTAAAATCAAAAAGGAGCATTCTAACAGAATCAACCTCACTGTGTGAATTCAACTTACAGAGTTACACTGATGTGTGTATGTGGCTGTTTACCAACTCTTTTTGTGGAGAATCTAAAAACAGCTATTTCCAGCCCAATCCCCACCTAGAAGAAATAGCAGTAAGAATGCGTCTGAAACAAAGAAGAAACATATGATTCAAACTGCTCTGCTGTGTGTTCCTTCAGCTAAGAGAGTTGCATCTGTGTTCGTATGCTGCGAGGTACAAACACTTTTCTTCTATGAGCTGTGTTTGGACATTCCTGAATGAATGGGAGTATATGGTGTTCAGAGAAACATCTCGCTCTAAAACCAAAATGAAGCATTCTTACCGAATGAACTTCACTATGTGAATTCAACTTACAGAGCTACACTGACATGTGCATTTGACACTTTAGCAACTCTTTCTGTGGAGAATCTAAAAACAGTTATTTCCAGCCAAATCCCCACTTAGAATAAATGGCAGTAAGAATGCGTCAGAAACACAGAAGAAACGTATGATTCAAACTGCTCTGCTGTGTGCCCGTTCAGCTAAGAGAGTTGCATCTGTGTTTGTATGCCATGAATTACAAACGGTTTTCTTCTATGAGCTGCATTTGGACATTCCTGAATGAATGGGAGTGTACAGTGTTCAGAGAAACATCTCTCTCTAAAACTGAAACCTAGCATTCTAACAGAATGAACTTCACTGTGTAAATTCAAATTTCAGAGTTACACTGATGTGTGTATGCAGCAGTTTAGCCACTCTTCCTGTGGAGAATCTAAGAACAGTTATTTCCATCCCAATCCCCACCTAGAAGAAATAGCATTAAGAATGCATCTGAAACAAAGAGGAAACGTATAATTCAAACTGCTGTGCTGTGTGTTCGTTCAACTAAGAGAGTTGCATCTCTGTTCCTATGCAGCAAGTTACAAGCAGTTTTCTTCTATGAGCTGCATTTGGACGTTCCTGAAAGAATGGGAGTATATGGTGTTCAGAGAAACATCTCGCTCTAAAATCAAAATGGATAGTTCAAACAGAGTGAACTTCACTGTGTGAATTCAACTTACAGAGATACAGTGACGTGTGTATGCCGCAGTTCAGCAGCAATTAATGTAGAGAATAAAAAAACAGTTATTTCCAGTCTAATCCTCGCCTAGAAGAAATAGCAGTAAGAATCCGTCTGAAACAAAGAAGAAATGTATGATTCAAACTGCTCTGCTGTGTGTTCATTCAGCTAAGAAAGTTGCATCTGTGTTTGTATGCAGCGAGTTACAAATGCTTTTCTTCTATGAGCTACATTGGGACATTCATGAATGAATGGGAGTATACTGTTTTTAGAGAAACATCTCACTCTAAAACTGATATGGAGCATTCTAACAGAATGAACTTCGCTGTGTGAATTCAACTTACAGAGATACACTGATATGTGTATGCGGCAGTTTAGAAACTCTTTCTATGAAGAATCTAAACCCAGTTATTTCCAGCCAAATCCCCACCTAGAAGAAACAGCAGTAAGAATGCGTCTTAAACACAGAAGAAATGTATGATTCAAACGGCTCAGCTGTGTGTTCATTCAGCAAAGAGGATAGCATCTGTGTTCCTATGCTGTGAGTTACAAACACTTTTCTTCTATGAGCTGTGTTTGGACATTCCTGAATGAATGGGAGTATATGGTGTTCAGAGCAACATCTCACTCTAAAACCAAAATGAAGCTTTCTTACCAAATGAACTTCACTATGTGAATTCAACTTATAGAGCTACACTGACATGTGCATGCGACACTTTAGCAAATCTTTCTGTGGAGAATCTAAAAACAGTTATTTCCAGCCAAATCCCCACTTAGAAGAAATATCAGTAAGAATGCGTCAGAAACACAGAAGAAACGTATGATTCAAACTGCTCTGCTGTGTGCCCGTTCAGCTAAGAGAGTTGCATCTGTGTTTGTATGCCATGAATTACAAACGGTTTTCTTCTATGAGCTGCGTATGGACATTCCTGAATGAATGGGAGTGTACAGTGTTCAGAGAAACATCTCTCCCTAAAACCAAATCAGAGCGTTCTAACACAATGAACTTCACTGTGTAAATTGAATTTTCAGAGTTACACTGATCTGTGTATGCAGCAGTTTTCAACTCTTTCTGTGGAGAATCTAAGAACAGTTATTTCCAGCCCAATCCCCACCTAGAAGAAATAGCAGTAAGAATGCATCTGAAACAAAGAAGAAACGTATACTTCAAACTGCTGTGCTGTGTGTTCATTCAGCTAAGAGAGTTGCATCTCTGTTTCTATTCAGCGAGTTACAAGCACTTTTCTTTTATGAGCTGCATTTGGACATTCTTGAAAGAATGGGCGTATATCATGTTCAGAGATACATCTCTCTCTAAAATCAAAATGGATAGTTCAAACAAAGTGAACTTCACTGTGTGAATTCAACTTACAGAGTTACACTGCTGAGTGTATGCCGCAGTTTAGCAAAAATTAATGTGGAGAATATAAAAACGCTTATTTCCAGCCAAATCCCCGCCTAGAAGAAATAGCAGTAAGAATCCTTCTGAAACACAGAAGAAACGTATAATTCAAACTGCTCTGCTGTGTGTTCGTTCAGCTATGAAAGTTGCATCTGTGTTTGTATTCAGCGAGTTACAAACACTTTTCTTCTATGAGCTACATTGGGACATTTCTGAATGAATGGGAGTATACAGTGTCCAGAGAAACATCTCACGCTAAAACTGATACGGAGTGTTCTAAGAGAATGAACTTCACTGTGTGAATTCAACTTACAGAGTTACACTAAGATGTGTATGCGGAATTTAGAAACTCTTTCTGTAAAGAAACTAAAACCAGTTATTTGCAGCCAAATCCACACCTAGAAGAAATAGCAGTATGAATGAGTCTTAAACACTGAAGAAATGTATGATTCAAACTGCTCTGCTGTGTGTTCATTCAGCAAAGAGTGTTGCATCTGTGTTTGTATGCTGTGAGTTACAAACACTTTTCTTCTATGAGCTGCGTTTGGACATTCCTGAATTAATGGGAGTATATGGTGTTCAGAGCAACATCTTGCTCTAAAATGAAAATGGAGCATTCTAACAGAATCAACTTCACTGTGTGAATTCAACTTACAGAGTTACACTGATGTGTGTATGCAGCAGTTTAGCAACTCTTTCTGTGGAGAATCTAAAAACAGCTATTTCCAGCCCAATTCCCACCTAGAAGAAACAGCAGTAAGAATTCGTCTGAAACACAGAAGAAACTTATGATTCAAACTGCTCTGCTGTGTGTTCCTTCACCTAAGAGAGTTGCATCTGTGTTTGTATGCTGCGAGTTACAAACACTTTTTTTCTAATAGCTGCGTTTGGACATTCCTGAGTGAACGAGAATATATGGTGTTCAGAGCAACATCCCACTCTAAAACCAAAACAGAGCACTGTAACAGAATAAACGTCAATGTGTAAATTCAACTTTCAGAGTTACACTGATGTTTGTATGCGGTAGTTTAGCAAATCTTTCTTCGGAGAATCTAAAAACAGCTATTTCCAGCCCAATCCCCACCTAGAAGAAATAGCAGTAAGAATGCGTCTGAAACAAAGAAGAAACATATGTTTCAAACTGCTCTGCTGTGTGTTCCTTCAGCTAAGAGAGTTGCATCTGTGTTCGTATGCTGCGAGTTACAGACACTTTTCCTCTATGAGATGTGTTTGGAAATTACTGAATAAACTGGAGTATATAGTGTTCAGAGCAACATCTCGCTCTAAAACCAAAATGAAGTGTGCTGACTGAATGAACTTCACTATGTGAATTCAACTTACAGAGCTACACTGACATGTGCATGTGACAGTTTAGCAACTTTTTCTGTGGAGAATCTAAAAACAGTTATTTTGAGCCAAATCCCCACTTAGAAGAAATAGCAGTAAGAATGCGTCGGAAACACAGAAGAAACGTATGATTCAAATTGCTCTGCTGTGTGCCCGTTCAGCTAAGAGAGTTGCATCTGTGTTTGTATGCCATGAATTACAAACGGTTTTCTTCTATGAGCTGCGTTTGGGCATTCCTGAATGAATGTTAGTGTACAGTATTCAGAGAAACATCTCTCTCTAAAACTGAAACGTAGCATTCTAACAGAATGAACTTCACTGTGTAAATTCAAATTTCAGAATTACACTGATGTGTGTATGCAGCAGTTTAGCAACTCTTCCTGTGGAGAATCTAAGAACAGTTATTTCCAGCCCAATCCCCACCTAGAAGAAATAGCAGTAAGAATACATCTGAAACAAAGAGACAACGTAAAATTCAAACTGCTGTGCTGTGTGTTCGTTCAGCTAAGAGAGTTGCATCTCTGTTTCTATGCAGTGAGTTACAAACACTTTCTTCTATCAGCTGCGTTTGGACATTTCTGAAGGAATGGGAGTATATGGTGTTCAGAGAAACACCTCACTCTAAAATCGAAATGGATAGTTCAAACAGAGTGAACTTCACTGTGTGAATTCAACTTACAGATTTACACTGATGTGTGTATGCGGCAGTTTAGCAACAATTAATGTGGAGAATGAAAAAACAGTTATTTCCAGCCAAATCCCAGCCTAGAATAAATAGCAGTAAGAATCCGTCTGAAACACAGAAGAAACCTATGATTCAAACTGGTCTGCTGCGTGTTCGTTCAGCTAAGAAAGTTGTATCTGTGTTTGTATGCAGTGAGTTACAAACGCTTTTCTTTTATCAGCTACATTGGGACATTCCTGAATGAATGGGAGTATACAGTGTTCAGAGAAACATCTCACTCTAAAACCAATACGGGGCATTCTAACAGAATGAACTTCACTGTGTGAATTCAACATACAGAGATACACTGTTATTTGTATGTGGCAGTTTAGAAACTCTTTCTATGAAGAATCTAAAACCATTTATTTCCAGCCAAATCCCTGCCTAGAAGAAGTAGCAGTAAGAATGTGTCTTAAACACAGAAGAAATGAATGATTCAAACTGCTCGGCTGTATGTTTGTTCAGCAAAGAGGGTTGCATCTGTGTTCATATGCTGTGAGTTACAAACACTTTTCTTCTATGAGCTGCGTTTGGACATTCCTGAACGAATGGGAGTATATGGTGTTCAGAGGAACATCTCGCTCTAAAATCAAAATGGAGCATTCTAACAGAATCAACTTCACTGTGTGAATTCAACTTACAGAGTTACACTGATGTCTGTATGTGGCAGTTTAGCAACTCTTTCTGTGGAGAATCTAAAAACAGCTATTTCCAGCCCAATTCCCACCTAGAAGAAACAGCAGTAAGAATGCATCTGAAACAAAGAAGAAACGTGTATTTCAAACTGCTCTGCTTTGTTTTCTTTCAGCTAAGATAGTTGCATCTGTGTTTGTATGCTGCGAGTTACAAACACTTTTCTTCTATGAGCTGTGTTTGGACATTCCTGAATGAATGGGAGTATGTGGTGTTCAGAGAAACATCTCGCTCTAAAACCAAAATGAAGCATTCTAACAGAATGAATTTCACTATGTAAATTCAACTTACAGAGTTACACTGATGTGTGCATGCGACAGTTTAGCAACTCTTTCTGTGGAGAATCTAAAAACAGTTATTTTCACCCATTTTCCACCTAGAGGAAATAGCAGTAAGAATGTGTCTGAAAGACAGAAGAAATGTATGATTTAAACTGCTCTACTGTGTGTTCGTTCAGCTAAGAGAGTTGCATCTGTGTTTGTATGCCATGAATTACAAACGGTTTTCTTCTATGAGCTGAGTTTTTACATTCCTGAAGGAATTTGAGAATAAGGTGTTCACAGAAATATCTCACTCTAAAATGAAAACGGAGCATTGTAACAGAATGAACTTCACTGTGTGAATTCAACCTACAGAGTTACATTAATGTGTCTATGCGGGCATTTAGCAACACTTTCTTTGGAGAATTTAAAAACAGTTGTTTTCAGCCAAATCCACGGATAGAAGACATAGCAGTTAGAATGCGTCTGCAACACAGAAGAAATGTTTGACTAAACTACTCTGCTATGAGTTCGTTCAGCTAAGAGGGTTGCATCTGCGTTTGTATGCAGCTACTTACAAACGCTTTTCTTCTATGAGCTGCGTTTGGACATTCCTGAATGAATGGGAGAATGTAGTGTTCAGAGAAACATCTCACTTTAAAAGCAAAATGGAGCATTCTAACAGAATGAACTTCACTGTGTCAATTCAGCTTACAGAGTTACACTGATGTGTGTATGCAAGAGTTTGGCAACTCTTTCTGTGGAGAATCTAAAAAGAGTTATTTCTAGCCACATCCCTGACTAGAAGTAATAGCAGGAAGATAGCATCTGAAGCACAGAAGAAACGTATGATTCAAACTGCTCTGCTGTGTGTTCATTCAGCTAAGAGAGTTGCAATTGTGTTTGTATGCAGCGAGTTACAAATGCTTTTTTTCTATGAGCTGCATTTGGACATTACTGAATGAATGGGAATATATGGTGCTGAGAGAATCATCTCGCTCTAAAACCAAAATGGAGCATCCTAATCGAATCAACTTCTTTGTGTGAATTTCACTTTCAGAGATACAGTGATGGGTGTATGCGGAAGTTTAGTAACTCTTTCTGTGGTGAATCTAAAAACAGTTGTTTCCAGCCAAATATGGGCCTAGAAGAAAGAGCAGTAAGAATGCGTCTGAGACACAGAAGCAACGTGTGATTCAAACTGATCTGCTGTGTGTTCTTTCAGCTAAGAGAGTTGCATCTGTTTGTATGCAGCGAGTTACAAACGCGTTTCTTCTATGAGCAGCGTTTGGACATTCCTTAATTAATGGGGGTATGTGGTGTTCAGAGAAATATCTTGCTCTAAAATCAAAATGGAGCGCTCTGACAGATAGAACTTCACTGTGTGAATTCAACTTACAGACATACGCTGATGTGTGAATGCGGCAGATTAGCAACTTTTTCTGTGGAGAATCTAAAAACAGTTATTTCCAGCTGAATCACCACCGAAAAGAGATAGCAGTAAGAATGCGTCTGAAACACAGAAGAAACGTATGACTCAAACTGCTCTGTTGTGTGTTCATTCAGCTAAGAGAGTTGCATCTGTGTTTGTGTGCAGCAAGTTACAAACGTTTTTCTTCTATGAGCTGCATTTGGACATTCCTGAATGAATGGAAGTATATGGTGCGCAGAGAAACATCTCGCTTTAAAACAAAAATGGGGAGTCCTAACAGAAAGAACTTCACTGTGTGAATTCAGCTTTCAGAGTTACACTGATGTGTGTATACGGCAGTTTAGCAATTCTTTCTGTGGAGAATCTAAAAACAGTTATTTCCAGCCAAATCCCTGCCTAGAAGAAATAGCAGTAAGAATGCGTCTGAAACACAAAATAAATGTATGGTTCAAACTGCTCTGCTGTGTGTTCGTTCAGCTAAGAAAGTTGCCTCTGTGTTTGTATGCATCGAGTTACAAAGGCGTTTCATCTACTATCTGTGTTTAGACATTCCTGAATGAATGGAAGTATACGGTGTTCAGAGAAACATCTTGCTCTAAAACCAAAATGGAGCATTCTAACAGAATGAACTTCAAATTGTGAATTCAACTTACAGAGTTATACTGATGTGTGTATATGGCAGTTTGGCCACTATTTCTGTGAAGAATCTAAAGAGTTATTTCTAGCCAAATACCCACCTAGAAGAAATGGCAGTATGTATTGGCTTGAAACACCAAAGGATCGTATGATTCAAATTGATCTGCTGTGTGTTTTTTCAGCTAAGAGAGTTGCATCTGTGTTTGTCTGCAGCGAGTTACAAACACTTTTCTTCTATGGGCTGCGTTTGGACATTCCTGAATGAATGGGAGTATATGGTGTTCAGAGAAATATCTCTCTGTAAAACCAAAACGGAGTGTTCTAACAGTGTGAACTTTACTGTGTGAATTCAACTTGCAGAGATACACTGATGTGTGTATGCGGCAGTTTAGCAACTCTTTCTGTGGAGAAACTAAAAACAGTTATTTCCAGCCAAATACCCGCCTAGAAGAAATAGCAGTAAGAATGTGTCTGAAACACAGATGAAACATATGATTGAAACTGCTCTGCTGTGTGTTCATTCAGCTAAGAGACCTGCAACTGTGTTTGTATGCCCCTAGTTACAAAAGCTTTTCTTCTAAGAGATACGTTTGGACATTCCTGAATAAATGGGTGAATACGGTGTTGAAAATAGCATCTCGCTCTAAAAAAGAAATGGAGCATTCTAACAGAATGAACTTCACTGTGTGAATTCAACTTAGAGTGTTACACTGATGTGTGTATATGGCAGCTTAGCAACTCTTTCTGTGGAGAATCTAAAAACAGTTATTTCCAGCCAAATTCCTGCCTAGAGCAAATAGCAGTAAGAATGCGTCTGAAACACAGAAGAAACGTATGATTGAAACTGCTCTGCTGTGTGTTCGTTCAGCTAAGACAGTTGCATCTGTGTTGTATGCAGCGATTTACAAATGCTTTTCTTCTATGAGCTGCATTTGGACATTCCTGAATGAATGGGAGTATATGGTGTTCAGAGAAACATCTTGCTCTAAAACCAAAATGGAGCCTTCCAACAGAATCAATTTCACTGGGTGAATTCAACCTACAGAGTTACACTGATCTGTGTATGCAGCAGTTTAGTAACTCTTTCTGTGGAGAATCTACAAACAATTATTTTCAACCGTATCCCCACCTAGAGGAAATAGCAGTAAGAATGAGTCTGAAACACAGAAGAAATGTATGTTTCAAACTGCTCTGCTGTGTGGTCATTCACCTAAGAGAGTTGCATCTGTGTTTGTATGCAGCTAGTTACAAATGCTGTTCTTCTAAGAGCTGCGTTTTGACATTCCTGAATGAATGTGAGAGTGTGGTGTTCAGAGAAACATTTCACTCTAAAACCAAAATGGAGCATTCTAACAGAATGAACATCACTGTGTGAATTCAACTTACAGGGTTACACTGATGTGTGTATGCAGTACTTTAGCAACTCTTAATGTGGACCATCTAAAAACAGTTATTTCCAGCCAAATCCCAGCATAGAAGAAATAGCAGTAAGAATGCGTCTGAAACACAGAAGAAACATATGATTCAAACTGCTCTGTTGTGTGTTCATTAAGAGAGGTGCATTTGTGTTTGTATTCAGCGAGTTACAAACACTTTTCTTTTATGAGCACCATTTGGACATTCCTGAATGTATGGGAGTATATTGTGTTCAGAGAAACATCTCTCTCTAAAACCAAAACAGAGTGTTCTAACAGAATGAACTTCACTGTGTGAATTCAACTTACAGATTTACACTGACGTGTGTATGCGGCAGTTTAGCAACTCTTTCTGTGGAGAATCTAAAAACAATTGTTTCCAACCAAATACCGGCCTAGAAGAAATAGCAGTAAGAATGCGTCTGAAACACAAAATAAACGTATGGTTTAAACTGCTCTGCTGTGTGTTCATTTCAGCTAAGGAAGTTGCGTCTGTATTTGTATGCACTGAGTTTCAAACGCTTTTCTTCTATGAACTGTGTTTGGACATTTCTGAATGAATGGAAGTATATGGTGTTCAGAGAATCATCTTGCTCTAAAACCAAAATGGAACGTTCTAACAGAATGAACTTCAAAATGTAAATTCAACTTACAGAATTATACTGATGTGTGTATGCAGCAGTTTAGCTACTGTTTCTGTTGAGAATCTAAAAACAGTTATTTCTAGCCAAATCCCCACCTAAAAGAAACGGTAGTAAGGATTCGCCTGAAACACAGAAGGAACACAAGATTCAAACTGATCTGCTGTGTGTTTTTTCAGCTAAGAGAGTTGCGGCTGTGTTTGTATTCAGCGAGTTACAAATGCTTTTGTTCTATGAGCTGCATTTGGACTTTCCTGAATGAATGGGAATATAAGGTGTTCAGAGAAACATCTTGCTCTAAAACCAAAACGGTCCATTCTAACAGTGTGAACTTCACTGTGTGAATTCAAATTTCAGAGGTACCCTGATGTGTGTATGTGGCAGTTTAGCAACTCTTTCTGTGGAGAATCTAAAAAAGTTATTTCGAGCCAAATAATCACCTAGAAGAAATAGCAGTAAAAATGTGTCTGAAACACAAAAGAAACGTATGATTGAAACTGCTCTGCTGTGTGTTCGTTCAGCTAAGAGACATGCAACTGTGTTTTTATGCAGTGAGTTACAAACGGTTTTATTCTATGAGCTCCTTTTGGAGATTCCTAAATGAATGGGAGTATATGGTGTTCAGAAAAACATATCATTCTAAAACCAAAACACAGCATTCTAACAGAATGAACTCCACTTTGTGAACTCAACTTAGAGAGTTACAAGATGTGTGTATGCAGCAGTTCAAGAACTCTTTCCTTTGAAAATCTAATAACAGTCATTTCCAGCCAAATCCCCACCTAGAAGAAATAGCAGTAAGAATACTTCTGAAACACAAAAGAAACTTATGATTCAAACTGCTCGGCTGTGTGTTCATTCAGCTAAGAGAGTTGCATCTGTGTTTGTATGCCGCGAGTTACAAACACTTTTCTTCTATGA
>PVKP010012275.1:0-58867 GCA_004027715.1 Plecturocebus donacophilus | reverse complement strand
ATGCACATTTTACATCTATTGTAGCTTACTCACAGTTCCTGGATATTCTGTCCCTTTTTATTTTGGTCTGTTTTTTTCTGTTTGCTTTTTAGTTTGGGAATTCATTTTGACATATCCTTAATTTGGGAACTTTTTTTCTTAACAATGTGCAGTTTTAAAAACCCACCAAATAAATTCTTATTTTTGTTACAATGTTATTGATCTCAAGTATTTCTTTTTGGTTCTTTCTTAGAATTATTTTTCACCTCTGCTTACATTGCTCATCTGTCTGCTCTTCTGTGCTATTTCATCAATACAGCTCCTAGCATATTAATTATAGTTGTTTTAAAATCTGGGTCTGATAATATTTGGGTCTGGTTTTGATGAGTGCTTTCTGTCTTATAACTATATTTTTCTTTTATTTATTATTTTGCCTTTTCACATTTCTCATAATTTTTTCTGGATAGCCAGACATAATACACTGAGTTAGCCAGCAGGGTACAATAGGTAAAAGGAACTGCTATAATTAGGCCTTTTTAAAATGTGGTAGTAAGTTTTGGGGGAAGAGGAAGCATTAGCAGTCCTTTGATTAAGACTCAGTCTTTCAGTAAGCCTGTGACCCTAGACTGACCTTCACGTGTACTTTCAGTCTCCTCCTCCTTAGGTGGGACAGATGGCTCACATGGTCTGAGGTTGGGTATTTCCCTTCTCCCAGGCCACTTAGACCCCAAGCAGGTTAGGCTCTGGTTAAATCATATCTCCTGAAAGCAGACTTTGTTTAAAAGAACACAATGCTCTGGTATATTTCAAAATACTTTCTTTTGCCCTCCTGCTGCCAGAAGCATCAGAGAATTTTTTCCTGGTATTTACTAGGAAGACCAGTTAAAGCTCCTGGAGGTAAAACTCATAAAATGTGGGTGGCCCCTATGACTGGGTCCTCTCAGAGTTTTAAACTCTCACAGTTGTCCACACTGAGATTCTAGAAATTCATCCATTTCAGTATAGGTTTTCCTACCAGGGAACTGGTTCCCATGGAGGTTGCTGTTGTGATTGTCTGTGTACCCTGCTGGTGTCTCCAATTTTGGGCTCGGTGGTTTGTGCTCTGACCTCAGTTCTCCTAGGGATCTAAGAGGAAGTTGCCTTTTTTGGTTTGTTCAGCTTTATACTTGTCAGGACAAAGTGGCAACTTCTAAGGTTTTACATGCCAGCCTGGAAACTGGAAGTCTGCCTATAATTCTAAAAACCATTAGCATTGTGGTACATTTTCTTTATTTTTTCCTTGCATTTTACTTAGTTTTTAAAAATCTAATTTAGAATTAGAAAGCAGTCATATTTTGGCATAGGTTAGTAAAATAAATGTGACCCTTCTTTCCCTCCCTCCCTCCCTTCCCTCCTTCCTTCTTTCCCTCCCTTTTGAGATTTTTAATAAGAAATTATTCCTCTGGTGGTTTGGTAACTCAAGTTACCTCAAAGCCTTCTGAAATGGAGATCAATAAAGGCAAAATCTTATGTTTAAGAATAATTTTTTCAATTCTTGCATTCAATTTTGTAACATCTGTTTATAGTTGCCTCATCTAGTTAACTTATTTATGTGTATACCAAAGTTACTCTTGGCTCATTCATCTTATTGAGTTTTTGATTTTCCTTTCAGTGTGTGGAAACTGGATTAATAACATGATTTTGTTTTTTCTGCCTATTTGAGCCTTAGTGCCATGGCCAAGAGTAACGTTGTGTGGTGAATAAGCCTTGGAGTCCAGCCGATGACTTTGAAACCATGGTTCCACCATTTATTAAATAGCTGAGTCAGTGGGCAGGATTTTGAATCTCTGTTTTCTGATTGAGAATATGTTCATTCTCAATTTAATTGTGAATTGAGAATGATAATGATCATTTATCTAGTGCTTATCACTAGAGCAACACACAGTTCTAGATGTTTAATGTCCACTATGGATAGGATGCTTGGTTTATGACATCATTTTTCTCATTATTATTATTTTTTTGCCATTCAGCACTGCAAAGGAAATCTGACCAAATAAGTATTTTATATTTTTCTTTGCTGGAACTCATAAAATGATTTTTAATCCTGTAAATACAAATGCATTGAAAATTTGATGGACTAAAGATAAATTTTTCACTGATCTTGCCTAGAAATCATGTTTCTGATTTACAGACTTGTCTTTTCTTGCTCAGATTTTTAAATATTATATGCTTGACTACTTATTCTCTTCCAGCTTGCTTGACTTTTTCCAGTGGGCAGCCATAATTCTGAGCACTTTTGATTTTGCGTTTGCTTTTTATCTATCACTTTCTTTCCACATTTTTTTCGTATTTGTCATTTGTTCATTCTTTTTATTTTTTCATTCATTTGGAGACAGTGTAGTAAAATGATGAAAACATAGACAGTAGAATCAAATAAACCTGAATTTCAATTCTGGCATCACCATTTTCAAACTGCCTGATCGAAGACAAATCATTTAACCTCTCTGATCTTATTTTCTTCATGTGTAAAATGCAGAGAATCATAGAAATAGAATAGAGTTATAAGTTATTTTCAGTAATCAAAATATTTAGTAATTGAACTATTCTCTATATTTTAAAGTTATTTTCTGATGAATATTGTTGGATATTCCCATTGCAGTGATCATTTTTAAGATCTTCATTACTGACTTTCATTGCCTCCACATGCATTTGGCAACAGTACAACTGGCATCCCTCATTCCAACTCTTACCTCTAAAATCCAAACTTTGTTTACTACGGCAGACACATTTGCTCAAGTATTATTTATTGGATGCCCTTTGTGCAATTAAAATGGATCTCCAGAATAATGTGAATTCTTCCTCCTCCTCCTTTTCTATCCTTGTCTTAATTACCTAATATTAATTTTATGTTCATTTTATCTATAATTTTCTTTACATTCATCTATATTTCTGTCAATATTTCTCCTTTTTCAAAGTGAATTAATCTAGCTACTGTTCAGAAAACCATCTCAGCTCTGTCTCAGAACTTGGTTTATATTTGTATAACAATTAGACCTTAATGATAGTTAATTATCTTCATATCTTTTATATTATTAGATTGAGTGTTTAAAGATGAGCGACCAAAATTGATGTATTTTTGGAAAATCCACAGTCATTAAAATAGTTCTCTGAACAAATGGTACTTGAAATGAATTAATGAATAGAAAGTATAGCTTGATATGTTTTCACTAAAAGCATTTTTGTGTATGTTGAATGTATGTTATACCAACTACCCCTTCTCTGTCAGAGGTGATAGAGTTTGTTTTGTTCCATGGAGGATGTTGCCGTAAAGACCACTTTAATAAGAGTCAAGACAGTAGGTTCTTGTGGCATGGTTTACTTGTGGCTTTAACTTCCTTAAATTCAGTATAATAGCATACAAGAGGTCTATTTTCCATTGCTGCATCAATATTCAGATATCTCCTATTGTACAACTCTAATTATACCTAGAAACATATCTTGGAAACAGGTGCCCTGTGAATATTTATGGAAATGGAATACTAGTCTGTGTGCAAATATTGTTTTAAAGAAGGTACTCAGAGATTTCATCACTACCAGGCCTGCTTTACAAGAGCTCCTGAAAAAGGCATTAAACATAGAAAGAAACAACCAGTACCAGCCACTCCAAAAACATACCAAATGGTAAAGAGCATCGACACAATGAAGAAACTGCATCAACTAACAGGCAAAACAGCCAGCTAGCATCAAAATGGCAGGATCAAATTCATACATAACAATATAAACCCTAAATGTAAATGGGGTAAATGCCCCAATCAAAAGACACAGACTGGCATATTGGATAAAAAGCCAAAGCCCATCTATGTGCTGTATCCAGGAAATGCATCTCACATGCAAGGATACACATAGGCTCAAAATAAAGGGATGGAGGAAGACTTACCAAGCAAATGGAGAGCAAAAAAAAGCAGGAGTTACAATCCTCATCTCTGATAGAATAAACTTCAAACCAACAAAGATCAAAAGAGGCAAAGAAGGACATTACATAATGGTAAAAGGCTCAATGCCACAAGAGGAGCTAATGATCCTAAATATATACACACCCAATACAGGAGCACCCAGATACATAAAGCAAGTTCTTAATGACTTACAAAGAGACTTAGACTCCCACACAATAATAGTGGGAGACTTTAACACCCCATTATCAATATTAGACCAACGAGACAGAAAATTAACAAGGATATCCAGGACTTGAATTCAAACCTGGACCAAGCAAACCTAATAGACATTTACAGAAATCTCCACCCCAAATCCACAGAATATACATTCTTCTCAGCACCACATCACACCTACTCTAAAATTGACCACATAATTGGAAGTAAATCACTTCTCAGCAAATGCAAAAGAACAGAAATCATAACAAACAGTCTCTCAGACCACAGTGCAATCAAGTTAGAACTCAGAATTCAGAAACTACTCAGAACTGCACAGCTTCATGGAAACTGAACAACTGGCTCCTGAATGTTGACTGGATAAAGAATGAAATGAAGGCAGAAATAAAGATGTACTTCGAAACCAACGAGAAGGAAGACACAATGTACCAGAATCTCTGGGACACATTTAAAGCAGTGTCTACAGGAAAATATATAGCAATACATGCCTACATGAGAAGAAAGGAAAGATCTAAATTCGACACCCTATCATCAAAATTAAAAGAGCTACAGGAACAAGATCAAAAAAATTCAAAACCTAGCAGAAGACAAGAAATAACTAAGATCAGAGCAGAACTGAAGGAGATAGACACGCAAAAAACCCTTCAAAAGATCAATAAATACAGGAGCTGGTTTTTCAAAAAGATCAACAAAATAGACAGACCACTAGCCAGATTAATAAAAAAGAAAAGAGAGAATAGATGCAATAAAAAACAATAAAGGGGATATCACCAGAGATTCCACAGAAATACAAACCATCATCAGAGATTATTACAAACAACTCTATGCACATAAACTAGTAAACCTGGAAGAAATGGATAAATTCCTGGACACTTGCATCCTCCAAAGCCTAAACCAGGAAGAAGTCGAAACCCTGAATAGACAAATAACAAGGGCTGAAGTTGAGGCAGCAATTAAAAGCCTACCACTCAAAAAAAGCTCAGGTCCAGATGGGTTCACAGCCGAATTCTATCAGATATACAAAGAGGAGCTTGTACCATTCCTTCTCAAACTATTCCAGACAATCCAAAAAGAGGAAATCCTTCCCAAATCATTTTATGAGACCAACATCATCCTGATACCAAAACCCAGCAGAGACTCAACAAGGAAAGAAAACTTCAGGCCAATATCTATGGTGAACATAGTTGCAAAAATCTTGAGTAAAATACTGGCAAACTGATTCCAACACCACATCAAAAAGCTTATCCATCATGATCAAGTAGGCTTCATCCCAGGAATGGAAGGCTGGCTCAACATACATGAGTCTATAAATGTAATTCACTGCATAAACAGAACCAAAGACAAAAACCACATGATTATCTCAAGAGATGCAGAGAAGGCCTTCGACAAAATTCAACAGCCCTTTATACTAAAATCTCTCAATAAACTTGGTATTGATCGAACATATCTCAAAATAATAAAAGCTATTTCCAACAAACCCACAGCTAATATCATACTGAATGGGCAAAAATTGGAAGCATTCCCTTTGAAATCTGGCACTAGACAAATATGCCCTCTCTCACCACTCCTATTCAATATAGTATTGGAAGTTCTAGCCAGAGCAATCAGGCAAGAAAAAGAAATAAAGGGTATTCAAATAGGAAAGGAGGAAGTCAAATTGTCTCTATTTGCAGGCGACATGATTATATATTTACAAGACCCTGTTGTCTCAGCCCAAAATCTCCTGAAACTGATAAGCAACTTCAGCAAAATCTCAGGATACAAAATCAATGTGCAAAAATCACAGGCATTCCTATACACCAATAACAGACTTAAAGAGAGCGAAATCAAGAATGAACTGCCATTCACAATTGCTACAAAGAGAATAAAATACCTAGGAGTACAACTAACAAGGAACATAAAGGACCTCTTCAAGGAGAACTACAAACTACTGCTCAACAAAATAAGAGAGGACACAAATAGATGGAGAAACATTCCATGCTCATGGTTAGGAAGAATCAATATCATGAAAATGGCCATACTGCCCAAAGTAATTTACAGATTCATTGCTATCTCCATCAAGCTACCAATGACCTTCTTCACAGAACTGGAAAAAAACCACCTTAAACTTCATATGGAACCAAAAGAGAGCCCTCATAGCCAAGTCATTTCTAAACAAAAAGAACAAAGTGGGAGGCATCACACTACCAGACTTCAAACTATACTACAAGGCTACAGTAATCAAAACAGCATGGTACTGGTACCAAAACAGAGATATATACCAATGGAACAGAACAGAGGCCTCGGAGGCAACACCACACATCTACAACCATCTGATCTTTGAGAAACCTGACAAAACCAAGCAATGGGGAAAAGAGTCCTTGTTTAATAAATGGTTTTGGGAAAACTAGCTAGCCATGTTCAGAAAGCAGAAACTGGACCCCTTCCTGACACCTTACACTAAAATTAACTCTGGATGTATTAAAGACTTAAACATAAGACCTAACACCATAAAAACCATAGAAGAAAACCTAGGCAAAATCATTCTGGACATAGGTATAGGCAAGGACTTCATGACCAAAATACCAAAAGCATTGGCAACAAAAGCCAACATGGACAAATGGGACCTAATTAAACTCCACAGCTTCTGCACAGCAAAAGAAACATTCATTAGAGTGAATCAACAACCAACAAAATGGGAAAAAATTTTTGCAGTCTACTCATCTGACAAAGGGCTAATATCCATAATCTACAAAGAACTAAAAGAGATTTACAAAAAAAAAAAAAAAAACCCATTCAAAAGTGGGCAAAGGTTATGAACAGACACTTTACAAAAGAAGACATACATGAGGCCAACAAACATATGAAAAAATGCTCATCATCACTGGTTATTAGAGAAATGCAAATCAAAACTACATTGGGATACCATCTCGCACCAGTTAGAATGGCGATCATTAAGAAATCCACAGATGCTGGAGAGGATGTGGACAAATAGGAACATTTTTACACTGTTGGCGGGAGTGTAAACTAGTTCAACCATTGTGGAAGACAGTGTGGCAATTCCTCAAGTACCTAGAAATAGAAATTTCATTTGACCCAGCAATCCCATTACTGGGTATATATCCAAAGGATTATAAATTGATCTACTATAAGGACACATGCACACGAATATTCATTGCAGCACAGTTTACAATAGCAAAGACCTGGAACCAACTCAAATGCCCATAGATGATAGACTAGACAGGGAAAATGTGGCACATATACACCATGGGATACTATGCAGCCATAAGAAAGGATGAGTTCGTGTCCTTTGCAGGGACATGGATGAACCTGGAAACCATCATTCTCAGCAAACTGACGCAAGAACAGAAAATCAAACACTGTGTGTTCTCACTCATAGGTGAGTGTTGAACAATGAGAACACATGGACACAGGGAGGGGAGCATCACACACTGGGGTCTGTCGGGGTGAAATAGGGGAGGGACAGCGGGGGGTGGGGCGTTGGGGAGAGATAGCATGGGGAGAAATGCCAGATATAGGTGATGGGGAGGAAGGCAGGAAATCACACTGCCATGTGTGTGCCTATGCAACAATCTTGCATGTTCTTCACATGTACCCCAAAACCTAAAATGCAATTAAAAGAAAAAGAAAGACAAGAATTTAGATATCTGGACATTTGATGAGGTTTTTTACTCTTATATGGAAATAGTTGTCGGAGGATTTTAGGTTATGTAAATGTCAACAACCTAATTTTAGAGATGAGGTTGAAGAAAGTGGTTAAGATTATATAGTTCAGCAGTAGCAAGCAGAACCCAAAAGTCAGGCCTCACACCATTTGGCCTAAAGCATATTTTTTATTCTGTAATCCTCTGAGTTCCAAGTGGCAAACCAACAGGTGCAATATTTTCAGCAGATAGCTATATTTACATATAAAACACCTTTTTTGTGATTCATACCTTGCCTAGAGAAAACATCTTTTATTTATTTTTAATTTTGTCAATCTGTCACTAAGGAGCTATAAGAACAGAACTTTTTTTTTCTTCAACTTTTAAGTTCCAGAGTACATGTGTCAGATGTGCAGGTTTATTACATAGGTAAATGTTTGCCAGGGTGGTTTGCTGTACAAATCATCCATCACCTAGGTATTAAGCCCACAGTCTGTTAGCTATTCTTCCCAATTCTCTCCCTCTTCCCAACTTCCTCCTCTGCAGGCCCTAGTGTGTGTTGTTCCCTTCCATATGCCCATGTGTTATCATTCAGCTCTCACTTAGAAGTGAGAACATGCAGTGTTTGGTTTTCTCTTACTGCATTAGTTTGCTGAGGATAATGGCTTCTAACTACATCCATGCTCCTGCAAAGGAAATGATCTTGTTCCTTTTTATGGTTGCATAGTATTCCATCGTGTATATGTACCACATTTTCTTTATCCAGTCTATCATTGATGTACATTTAGGTTGAGCCTATGTCTGTGCTATTGTGAATAGTGCTGCAATGAACATACACATGCATGTGTCTTTAAAATAGAAGGAGTTATATTCCTTTGGGTATATACCCAGTAATGGGATTGCTCGGTCAAATGGTATTTCTGCCTCTAGGTCTTTGAGAAATTTCCAAACTGTCTTCTACAGGGGTTGAACTAATTTACACTCCTACCAACAGTGTAAAAGCATTCCTTTTCTTCCACAACCTCACCAGTATCTGTTTGTTTTTTCATTTTAATAATGGCCATTCTGACTGGTGTGAGATGGTATCTCATTGTGGTTTTGAGTTGCATGTCTCTGATGATCAGTGAAGTTGAGCTTTTTTTCATATGTTTGCTACATGCATGTCTTCTTTTGAGGCAATTTGTCTCAGTTTTCTTCTAGGGTTTTTATGGTTTGGGGTTTTACATTTATGTCTTTAATCCATATTGAGTGAATTTTTTATATGGTGTAAGGAAGGGGTACAGTTTAAATGTTCTGCCTCTGGCTAGCCAGCACTCCCAGCACCATTTATTAAATAGGGAATCCTTTCTCCATTACTTGCTTTTGTTAAGTTTTTCAAAAATCAGATGGTTGTAGGTCTGTAGCCTTATTTCCATGTTCTCTATTATGTTCCAGTGGTTTATGTTTCTCTTCTTATACCAGTACCATGCTGTTTTGGTTATTGTAGCCTTATAGTATAGTTTGTAGTTGGGTAGTTTGATGCCTCCATCTTTGTTCTTTTTGCTTAGGATTGTCTTGGATATTCAGGCTTCTTTGGTTCCATGGAAATTTTAAAATAGTTTTTTTTTGTAATTCTGTGAGTAGAACTTTTAATTTTTTTAATCCAGAATGTTTTCTCAATGTGTCCAGTTTGACTCAGCCACATATTATTATTATTATAGAATAAATAATTAGTGTGTCAGCATAGATTTCTTGTTGTGGCAAAGGTTCTTTTGCAATCACAATGAAAACAGTAGCCTCCTGTCAATCTTGGTGGGGAGGAGATTAAACAGGTGCATACAGTTAGGTTTAGACACCGCAAAAGGGGGACAATTCACTTGTTCTTGCTCAGCTGCTGAGAGATCATGTTAAGGTGGTATTTCAGGGGTAAGCTGCTTCTAGCTATGTAAGAGCAGAACTGGAGGCAGGAAACACTTGTGTTTTTTTTTTTTTTAAACATGGCTACAGTGACACTGATTATACTAGAGAAATTATTTGAAATCACTAGTTGAAAGAGAATGAAACTTGCTTCTGGCAGAGAAGGGTTCTTTCTACACTACTAGTCTAGAACCACAATCACAACAAAACCAAGCTATCAAGAATGGTGGAGATTCTTGGTTGTAATGGGCTTTTGCCAGAAGACTGCAGCCCTGGTATTTTGCAGGCATGCATATGGTGCTGGGAGCAGCAATAACAGCAAAAAATACAGAAACCTCTAAAACACACAGACAAGACATTCTAGTTTTCTTTTCATAATCAAGCCTAAACTCTTGGAATGACTAAGATATTGAAGTTATCATAGAAAGTGGGTAAAGACATTCTTATGATGAGGGCACGTCTCATTTCTTATTAGAATAAGAAGACAAGTGGTATTATTATGTTCAAAAAATTGGTAAAGATGTAGTTTTTGGATCTTGTGGAAAGGTCAATATTAGCTTTGAACTATATTGAAATAACATCCCAGTAGAAAATAGAATGAGGTAGGATTTATTTGTACCTTCTAATCATAATTGTGAATATCACTTTTATCCATTTGTTTTGGTATTTTCAAAATATGAGTACACTACTTTCTTTGTACCAAGTACTGCTTATAACAGATTTGGGAATTCTGAGTTTTTCTGAAGTTTAGGATTCTTTACATCAACATTATTATGTCCATTATTGTGATAGCCTCATGAACTTTAAGTAATTTAAAAAAAAAAAAAAAACACCTCTTTTCCAAAATATTCACTTAGCTTTTCACATAAACTTAGAGGTGATGGTTACATAAATGGAGACAAGTCCTGGTAGTAATCTGTACTAAATGCTGTTGTATGTGTGGGCTGTGTACTGGCGATTTCTTCCAGGGAAGAATTGGAAATGTATTATATACTCTATCGAAAAATTATTGAGGAAAGCAAATACAGGTTTTTGAGAGACTGGGAAAAGCATGAATAGGAAGACATTGATTATTGAATAAGAATTCTTAATTAATGAGTCATTGTCAATAACATAAAAAAAGGTAAGAAAATTAAGAAAGGAAGGAAGTATTCAGGAGAAGATGGAGAGAAATACTTGCTAAATCAGAAATGGAGATAATAAAAATGGCATGACCTCAACTTGAAGGTGACAAATAGCCCCGACTACCCAGAAAGAATACTGTTGTATACAAGAAGCAAAGTCTTATAACTTGATTTTTATATTAAAAGAATTGTTATCTTTCAATGAATAGAGACCATACAAATGGACTTGTAACTTCCATGTTTTGAGTTTTCTTTGGCTTGGTATTTTCCACACCTACATACAGTTTCTTAATACGGGGTCAGTACAAAATTGAGATATAGAGCAATGTGCCCAGGTTTAGAGGTTTTCTTTAAATCATCATTTTAAATTAAGATTGTTCCTTTCATAAATTCATACTTTTTAATCAAACCAACTGAAATATTTTCAATGGCATAATAATGTCATTTTGGTGCTATTTAATCTTCATGTCTCATAACATAATACATAGTTGAAGTTAATATGATAAGTCTGACATTTTTATGAGATAACTTTGTTTTATTATTTGGAAATCTTTCCTGACAGTTTAATTAAAAATGCTTAGTAACTTAGGTTCTTTTAATGATTTTATATTTTTTGCACACAATGTTCCATATCAAAGTACACTTTCAAATCTGCTGCTTTGATAGTGAGAAGATTCTCTTTCCGATCATCATAACACATCTTCACATAAATCTTTGGTAAAAAGTCAAATTTACCTGGAGGCTGTCTCATTTCTCTAAAATTATTCTACCACTCAATTTCTTTCCAGTTGGCAAAGAGAAATTAAAAAAAAAAATCACTATATCCCTAAGGATTGATTATACTGACTAAAATTTTCTCAGTATCTAAGCTATAATATATGAATAAATTTAAAATGACATTTTGCATCTAAAGCTTTATTTTTACATAAAAAACATGCATATGAGATTCAACTGGGATATTTGATACTTATTCTTGGCTGCATATTTTTCTTGGAAAACTATAAATTCCTCTTGAGACTAACTTAATTACATGCCTTTTGTGGTCTGTGAAAAATAATGATTTTTTGTGCATATGCGAATTTAGATGCTAGTAGGAAAAATGATTAGCCTTAAAATACTGATACTCTGAGATGATATTTGGAGAAAATATAACTCACATTGTGCTGGATGGATTTGACTCTGTAAATAGAAGAGAAATAGAAGAGAGAGCCATGAATTTTCCACTCTTAAAAGCCGTAGAAGCCGGCCTGGTGTGGTGGCTCATGATGGTATTCCAAGCACTTTGGGAGGCCCAGGCAGGAGCATCACTTGAGGTCAGAAGTTCAAGACCAGCCTGGCCAACATGGTGAAACCCCGTCTCTACTAAAAATACAAAAATCAGCCAGCCACAGTGGCACACGCCTACAGTCCCAACTACTCAGGACGCTGAGGCACAAGAATCGCTTGAACCCAGGAGGCGGAGGTTTCAGGGAGCCAAGGTCACACCACTGCACTCCAGCGTTGGTTACAGAGATTCTGTCTTCAAAAACAAAAATGAAAGGTGGAGTGCGGTGGCTCACGCCTATAATCCCAGCCCTTTGGGAGGCCGAGGCTGTCGGATCATGAGGTCTGGAAATCGAGACCATCCTGGTCAACATGGTGAAACCCCATCTCTACTAAAAGTACAAAAATTAGCCAGGCGTGGTGGCGGGTGCCTGTAATCCTAGCTACTCAGGAGGCTGAGGCAACGGAATCCAAGAGGCAGAGGTTGCAGTGAGCTGAGATCAGGCCACTGCTCTCCAGCCTGACGACAGAGCAAGACTCTGTCTCAAAAAGAAGAAGAAGAAAGAAGAAGAAAGGAGAAGGAGAAGGAGAAGAAGGAGAAGGAGAAAGAAGGAGAAGGAGAAGGAGAAGGAGAAGGAGAAGGAGAAAAGAAGAAGAAGAAGAAAACCCCATAGAAACTAGAAGTCCATTTCCTATAGAGAAGCTGTTTTTTAACTAAAATTCTACACATATTTATATACAAGTATTAACAGGGAACCCTTCCAAGGGTAACTTCCAGGAGCTCAAAGACTCAGTGGTTCAAGGACAGACTACTAGTGTTCTGTCTAACCTGCAGATACAGCAACTACTCCACCCAAGATTAGAGCATGAACATCTAAAGAGATCATCAGCATGTTTGGAGACAGAGGGTATAAGTAACATTATTGGACTTGAAGCCAGAGAATGAGTTTTGGGAGGCCAGCACTTGAAATGCTTTATGTTTTCTACAGAAAAAGACCAACAGCATTATTCACCTCATCTGGAAATTTGTTAGAAGTTAAGATTCTCAGGTGCCATCCTAGAACTACTGAATCAACATCTTTGGGATTGAGACCCAGAAATACGTTTTAGTAAACACTCCAGGTGATTATAATATGTTATAAACTTTGGGAACCACTGTTTCAGAGAATATAAGTTGTCTTTTTAAAATATGTTTTTATTTTTATGTATTATTTTTATTAGAGACGGGTCTCACTCTGTCACTCAGGCTGGAGTGCAGTAGTGTTATCATACTCACTGCAGCCTTGAACTCCTGAGCTCAAGTGATCTTCCCACTTCAGCCTCCTGAGTAGCTCAGACTGCAGGTGGGTGCTAACATGCCAGGCTAATTTTTTTTTGTTTCTGCAAAGACAGGATCTTGCTATGTTGGCCAGGCTGGTCTTGAACTCCTGGTGTCAAGTGATTCTCCTGTCAAGGCCTCCCAGAGCACTGATATTACAGGCATAAGCCACTGCACCCAGCCAGAGAAGGTAAATTGTACTAGACATGAGTCCTATTTTGCTACTTCTTAACCAGCTTCCTTGGATCAGTCAATCTTACTATGTTTCTGCTATCTTACTGAAAACTACGAATAAGGTTTTTTTATTGACTGTCTCAGCATATGTGCAAATGACTAATAAAGTAGAAGTCAACATTACACCTAAGATCATAAAGGGCAAACATTAACTTATGGGAACAATTGAACAGATTCAGGAAAGAAGATGCTGAGCTGAAGATGTCACAAAGCAACCAAAAGATGCAGGGAAAGAGGAATTCAGAAAGTTGTTTTAAAGGACATGGAATTCCCTACCCTTGCTGGGACTAAAAGAATATAGATTTGGAAGTATTCAATGTGACAAGAAGCAACTGAAAAATGAGTCCTAGAGAACCCTTCTCATCCAACAACCTGGTTATACTCCTTCTGATTACTCTCCATCCCCAAAGTATGAGGATCTTAAATGGAGAAAGTGTTTGATCTACTTTGTTTGTTCATCTGTTTATGTAAAGAGGATAGAGGATGTTATACTAAAGATCCGCATAGCACAGGGCTGGCAGTGAACATCTAGATGAAGAGATAGAAGGAATCACATCTCAGAAAATATGAGAGAAGCTAAAGCCAGTCAGAAAATATTCTGAAATTTAATTTGGCGCTGAGATTTCTGGTTAAGAGTCTGGGACAATAATGAAACAATATGCACCATTCTATGAGCATCTACTGTATTTTAGGCTCATTACCTGCTTTCATAATAATCAATTAATCTATTCTAACTTTTAATTAATGGCCAGAAATCTCCAATAAGCAACTCATGTTGTCAAGAAATTTGAGTAAATTTGCAAACCATTTGTGTCTTCTAATTTTTCCTCAAAATTTCCATACTCTCATTCTCCCATTCCCCATTAGCTGATGAGCTCATCTCCAACATCATTTGGAAATACAGACTGTCAGAACTGAAATTCTTCATCTTCCACTACGGGATCTATCCACTTAATTACATCAGAATTACATATCCTACCTTCATTCATGTAGAAATGGATGAGATGAAATATTCATGCTCACAGGGAAGACCTGTTCTTGATATCCTATTGTCTGTTGCCCCACCAGAGACTTCACCCAGCAGTTACCTCCCCTCTCTCCTTCATCTACTGTCCCTGGCTGCTGGGTCATTATCACACCACACCAATATGCTCTTGGATTTCTCATTTTGGTTTCACATTCCAGTCTTCCATTTATCTTCTCCTTGTTGAGCAATATTTCTAGAAAGACTTGAATAGGAGTTATAAGACTTTTTCAACTCCTATTTGCACTTAAAAATATAATCAATGTTCTTTTAGTAACATAACAATTAGAAGTCAATTTCAAGAAAATTAGAATACAGAGGAACAAGAGAAAAACTATCAATAATTTCACCTCTACAAGAAGTTCAAAATTTGGTGTATTTTCTCCTTTTTAAACAATTTAATATATAATTTCATCAGGATATATATATATACACACATATATATATATATAGAGAGAGACATACATATATGTATATATATAGAGATAGATACATATACATATACATGTATATACATATACATACATATATGTATCTATCTCTATATATATATAGAGAGAGAGACATACATACACACACACACACACACACACACACACACACACAATTAAAATTAAAAAAAAATTAGAGATGAGGTCTCACTCTGTCACCCACTCTGGAGTGCAGTGATGCAATCATAGCTCACTGCAGCCTTCAACTTCTGGCTCAAGTGATCCTTCTACCTCAGCCTCCCAAGTAGCTGGGACCACAGGCATGTACAACCACACATGGTTTATTTATTTATTTATTGAGACAGAGTCTCTCTCTATTGCTCAGGCTGGAGTGCCATGGCATGGTCTTGGCTCACTGCAACCTCTGCCTCCTGGGTTCAAGTAATTTCTGACTAATTTTTTGTATTTTTAGTAGAGACAGGGTTTTACCATGTTGGCCAGGCTGGGCTCGAACTCCTGACCTCAAGTGATCCACTCACCTCGGCCTCCCAAAGTGCTAGGATTACAGTCATAAGCTACTGCACTTAGCCTAGCTTAATTGTTAAAGTGTTTTTCAGAGACAAGGGTCTCACTATATTGCCTAGCCTAGACTTGAACTCCTTCTGGACTCAAGGGATGCTCCAGACTCAGCCTTGTCAGTAGCTGGGACTTAATACATGTTCACATTTTTAAAGCGCAAGGGCAGTGGGATGAGAAAGTACTTTCCACCCCACTTTCCTCAGCCTTGTTTAAGAATGAATGAGTGAATGGCTGCAGTAGCAGCCATGTGATAGAACTCCTATTTATTTAGAGTCTTTTTATATTTTTATGCAGTATTCTTAATGACAAAATTTCTTTCAAGATACAAATAAATAAATAAATCTTTCAAAGTGGAATTGTTGAATTCCCAGTATTTGTGAGAAACATAGTTGTCCTGGTATCATAAGCTCATGGATATAAATAGATGACTGCTCTGTTTAATTTTGTGTAACCTCGTGATTAGGAAGTATATGGATGTGAACAATTTAATAGTTAAAACCAAAGCATATTCCATTTAGAACATATAGTTTTTTCACTTGTTTATACATGCTATCTACCTACCTAAATGTATGATTTACTTTTCAAAACATAGTGACTATTTATGAATTGATTTAGTAAGAATAACATTAGGAACGTGAATCTCATCTAAGATGCAATTTTCTAGTAAGCCTTCCATAATATAACCCTTTAATAAGAAAACACTAAAGCAATTGTATTTCAACACATTGTAATGGATAGCAATAAAATTCTGCTTGTAAATCAGGCCTTCTTTTGTTTAGCACTTGTGCCATTTTCCTGCTTTCAGAATAAAAATGTTCCCTTCATAAGTAGGATATTAATTGGAAAATCTAATAACTCACGTCTATATTGGAAAGAATAGCAATAGATAATATAAATAGGAAATCAAATATATGTTTTAGATGTTAGATTTTTAATGTCAGTTTTAACATATTCTAGCATTCCATGAGAGTAAAGCTATGGTCCTTAATGGTCTAGTTTGCTTGCCCTGCAGTCTGCAGGTTTTCAGACCAAAAACACAAAGCATATTCAAAAATAAGAAATGTGCTTTTACCTCTTCTATCATAAGACTTTTTCTACACAATTATAACATGTATTAAAACAGACATTTTAAAGGAAATAATTTAAATGTGTGTATGTTTTCAAAGTAAATATTTAAAAAGGTAAAAATATGTATTCAGATATCCAATATCACATCTTTAAGCAGTGTTAATCATGATTATTGATATACCTAAATGTCACATCAACTATTCAACTTTACATCTTTGTTTTTTACAATCCCGGATACCATCTTCCTATTATATATAATATAGGAAAGTTCCAATTCTGCATGGTGATGTTTCAACAGAAATGTCTGAAATTATTAAAAGATCTGAATTGCAAGTAACAGCATTGATATGTTATTTGTTAACCCTTTATGCCCCACCTCCTGTTTTTGGTTTGGGGGTTTATCATCATATGGCAGTGTTTATCCATATTCCTGCATTAGTAAGTTACCACTCACAGTGTTGCTGTTAATGTTTGTGTCCTCACCTAAATTCATATGTTGAAATCCTAGGATGAGCACCTTTAAAAAGGGGGTCCTGTAGAGCTAGCTCTTCCCTTCCATCATATAAGGACACAGCAACAAGACACCATGTGTGAGTTAGTGGCCCTTACCAGACACTGAATCTGCCAGTGCCTTCATCTTGGACTTTCCAGTCTCCAGAATTGTAATATATAAATTTCTGTTGTTTAAAGGATGCCCAGTTTGGTATTTTGTTATAGCATCCTAAATGGACTAATAGAAATATATAAGCCAGAATGGTAAATATGGCATAGTTGTTATTGTAATACCTTCTATAAGAATTTTCTACTGCATTTGAAAATTAAGTCTTGATTATGAAGGAAAATGCTTTGCTAATGAAGATGAATATTTCCAATGTGTAAGTGGAAGTTAGTTTTTTTCCCTAAGTATTTTTCTTCACATGTAATTAGGCTGGATGATTTAATGAAATCCAGATCAGTGTCCATGGATGATGAGGTGAATTTCATCAAGATCCTTCCTCAGTGACTTTATTTCTAGGACATTTTTAAAAATGGGCTATATCTATACTAGAAAAGTAAAGAACAGTATAGAATTAATTTTATTTTTGGATCAAGGGTGTACAAAGAGAATAAAATTAGGTAACAAGCTAATGGGAAATATGCACATTTAGGGACCTGTGGCCCTTAGAGTGGTTGGAAACTGAATAAATCCATGAAACAATTACCCAAGTCCCTCTTTTTAAAAATGTTTATTTTTAATATTTTGGCCTGTTTGAGCTTTATTAGGTTTCTTACTTAGATTCAATAAGAAAATGGGAGGTTTATAAATTTGAAATTCTAGTTGACTTGTGTAATTCCTTATGATTATATCTTCCAATTCTTTTTTATTATAAAAAGTCAAAATTTTTAAGATCCTGTGACATTTCATTACATTTTAACCCAATATTATTTATATTTGTATCTATTAATCTATGCTATTATATAAACTCCATGTTGTTACAAAATAATTTAAAACAGCTTATATACTTAAAATAAACCAAGATAACATATGTTCTGATAACATGCATCAAGAACATATGAGAAATATTACAGAAAAAAATTCAAGGGCATGAAATAAAATCAACCAGAAATTATTTTACTTTACAAAATGCATATACTGATAGACTGTACAGTTATTAACTATGAGTTTCTAGTTCATAATAAAAATATAACAAACATAATGGTGATTATATGAGCCACTAAGGATTTTGGCTTAATCTGTGATGGACATTGAATTAAGCTCTTTACATATTTCATGTAATAATTACCTCAACCCTGAAATTATGCTCATTTTCTTTATAATGAAATAGACATTTCGCTATATAATGAAATAGACAATTATCTCTAAAATCTTATCAAAATTTTCAGAGATAGTAATGTAGAAACTCAAACTGGCTAATATGAATACAAAGTTGATTATATAAACTCTAGACATCACTGCCTCTTAATTGGTTTTTGTCAGCTTTCTCTTCATTATACACCATGGCCAAAAATCCCTTGAATACTAAGCAGTTTTATGTTGTCTGAATGACATTGACCCATCTAACTTACACTTGCAACTCATCACCCAGGAAACAGTAGTTCCTTGTACAGTAGGATGAGGTAACCAGATACAGGTCATTGCAGGGAACTTTAGATTTGCAAAAATATTTGTAATAGATTATTTTACCAACCTTCTAACTGGTTTCAATGAAAATCACAAGAGTGTTTGGTAGTCCAGCAGTAAATTGGATTTTTTTGAAGCCCTTGGAGTTTTCTACATAGACCATCAAGTCATCTGCAAATAGTAACAGGATTTATTTATTTATTTCTGATAAGTATCACTTTTATTTGGTTTCCCCCTACTTATTGGGGTGATTAGGACTTCCCGAATCCTGACTATGGAAGAAACAGCACTGTGTATTGATCACTGCATAAGAGCATGTCCTGTGTAAGCCATGTGAGCATACACACAGGTGTTATCACAGTTTGTGCCATAATTCACTCTTCAAAATGCCATTCCATTATTCTAAATGGTTAGTCACTTTATAAAGATGGTGAACATGATGAGAGCCATGAGCCCACATCCACTCTTTATGAGGTGTGAAATGAGCTTGCCTTCCTTCAGTGAACTCTAATTCTATGAAGTGGCACAATTCTGGAAAATAATCGATGTGCCACACCTCTATTATGCTGATTCAGGTTATCCTTATAGTCACTGCATCTGAAACCATTCCACTTATACAAATCAAGTGAGACTTTAGTGGGCTGCCCATCAATTTCAGTCCTACAGACATATGATTAATTATAGAACATCAAAGTTCTCTGTTGGTCAAGCCATTCCTATTACTGCTTTGAGTCTGCCAATCATTGTGGTTCCTAGTCTTGGTAGTTAAGTGCTGCCACCTGGCCCCTGCAACTCCTAAATCTCATCATCTTCATTGGATTCAGAGAGCCCACTTAGATAGTGAAAGCTTCCACTGTGGTTCCTGGACTGCAGAGAACCAACATGGAGCTCTTCAGTTTCTGGGACACCTTTCACCAATGTGTTTCTCAAAGATTTGAAGGAAATGCTTTGGGACTCTTTAGTTAGTGTGTGAGAAAGCAGATTTACACAAAAATCTACCGACGCTTTCAATCTTCCTAAGCCTTTGATTATTGTCCTCTAGAGTATACCAAGGAAGTTCTGGAATCTCAAGGGCATTTTCTACAGGCCACCTTTGGGTTTATGTCTCAATACATCAATTAAGCCAGTGGTAGAGCCATTCCCAGACCCTCATGCAAACACATTGAATACAGAGTCTCTTCTTAATGTACCCATATTAATATATTTGACCTGATCCAACATATTTCTTCCACTAAGACCCTATTTGTTAGGCTACGTTCCCATATATTTTCTCCACGTTTGTGTTATAAATTGGCAAAATTATGCAATTCTTTTGGTGTGTACCATAACCTATCATGGATCTTACTTTGCCAGATTTCCTAAGCCTGCAGGGACTGATTCTGGTTACAAGTCTAGAAGCAATGAGAGGTAGTAAGAATGGGATCTCAGGAGGATTAGTAATACTCTGCAAAGCACCTACATCATAAGAGGCAAGTGTGGGTTTTCAGGTAAGGGCAGGCTAACCTCCTCAGAGAGGGGAATAAGGGCTGCTCCCACAGGCCAGTGAGGCTCAGTAGAATTTAGGGGTCAGAGTCTTCAATTTCATCACGATCTGCTCAGAAATCTTCATCTCAATTTTCAGGACTCACACCTTTTCAATTTGTGGCCTAATTTTAACATAAGAAAGGCTTGTGAAAATGCGAATTTAGTTTGCATAGTAATCCAGGTATCTGTAGATAAGATTTAGGGTTTAATCTTCAGAAATCTTGATTCTGAAGCTCCTGGATATAAGGATTTATTTTAGTGTATTCATAAACGTTTTCTAGTCCCCTACTTAAAACTTGAGCTTAGAATTTAAATGTCTGTGCTTAGGATTTCTTTTCTCCATGTCCTTCATGCAGTAGAATCAAGCAATCCACTCCATATATGAGTTATTCTCCCTAGTTTCCACTAAAATACTTGCTGGTAGCAAATACTTGTTCACTCAAGGGCTTGCCTTTGGTAAACGTTTGATTGCAGGTGATAAATTATTCTTTTTACTACTGTACACTGTGGACTGTAAGTATCTGGTTAACCCATGACAACAGGGTCATTAATCTTTTAAATGTAACTAAATCAAAGAATTAATTACACATTCTCATCCTTAAGGTTCTGTTCCCCTGGACTGCCTCCTGATACTGATACTGGTACCAGTAAGTCTCTGTCAGAGAAGCAGAATCTCTATGAGTATTGTATAGAACAAGGGATTCTTTATGAGCATGCCACTTTACACAGCTGTGGGAGAAGCTAGAAGGGTTATTTGTGTTTTATTGTTGTTGTTTGTTTTTCTTAAGAGTTTTCAGGGAAATTAAAGATTCAGAGAAAAGTCACTAACCAGCTTTTCTGTAGTCAGAGTTGAAACATAAAGGAAACATGATGGAGATCTGGAAAAGAGCCAGGGTCACTGTGAATTAACAGGCCCTACTCAGCAGTTCCTGGGAAAAGAGGTGGACATAGAGTGAGGAAAACAGGGACAGCTTGGAATGCTCCATCTTTTTTCCTGATCTCAGATCAGTTCCAGAGTTGTCATTCTTGCCTTCCAAATCTCAAATAATTTTTAAATTTTGGCCAACTCCAATGCAGACTATACATGAACAGGGATTCTGGGAAACATAGTTTCAGCTTGTCCAAATGACAGACAAGCAAAACATCTTAGGTGTTAACATATTCTCTTTATAGACATCTAATCTACAAGCCAAAAACCAAATAAAAAGCTAGCCAGAATGTGAATGCATCTGAGTAGATATTTTACCACTTAAACACAAAAGATTGGCATCAACTAAATACAAATTCTTCTCACATGGATCTTTTGACATAAGAGCTCTCAGTCAATAAAAAATAAACAATTTGGGCGAATGTAAATTTTAGATCATTTTCATTAACCTAGTAGTATCGGCTATTAAGCATAAAAATCTACTTATATATCTAACTAAGCATTTTATCTTCCTAAAATCATATGAAGTTAAACCTCTAGCTGAATGATTAAATTTGCGATATACCTAGATGTTTGCATTATAATAATAAGCAAATGGCAAAGGCCATGAAAAGTCATATTCAAGGAAATACTGGTAAGAGAGTTAATCGGTTGTTTACCAAAGCCTAATAATTTCTTCTGTAACTTTTTTAGAACTTTACAATGGGAAAACACAATATATTACATTAAATCCTATTGTAAAAATAGAAGAGTAAAATGGAAAAATAATAGCTTAAAGTTAAAGTACTGAAAACCATATATAAGCAATTCAGAGAGGTCTAAGTAATTAACAGTTTCATTGTAGCTCTAGTTAAAGGTATTGCCATTTTTCTATTGCTTGCATATAAAGACTTCTTGACATGTTATCATCCATCCATTTTGGTAGAAGGAAAGGTGCATTTTGTAGAAAATATTTTACAATTCTAATGTGGGCAGAAAATCACATAAATATTTATTTAAAAGAAAATGAGTAACCACAGATTCATAGGTTCATTTTGTTTTACACTGATATTTACTTCATTTTTTCCTTGCTGAGCTTAATTTGAAAAATCTTGCGTAGAGAAGTTCAGTGCAATTTAGTCAGCAGGAAAACGCATTTATTATGAAGAAAGTATTTAAAAACAAAGAAAAGGGACTGCTGGAAGGATTTATTTTAGTAATACTACCTAGAGGGGAAGGTTAAAGAGTCAATTTATACTCAACAGGAATGAAGCAGTGAATAGAGGAGGCAGAGTGACTTAGTTAGCAAGACATTTTGTGGTACAAACAGTCCATGCAAAATAGTCACATTGGCTTGGAACTGGGATTGGAAAATACTAGCAGAAAATAGAACAATGGAAAAAAATCAACTAAGTCAATTTATGCAGTCAGGAAAAGATAAACAAATATTTTCAATACAGTATTATATATAAGCAAGATGCCATGGGAACACTGAGGACTTCGTTTCTTTGCCCATTGTAGATTGTGGAGAGTCTGCTGAAGAAATAACATTAATTGGAACCTGGAGAATTAGTTGACCTTCCCCTGATGTTAATTAAAGAGCAAATGGTGATATTGTAGCTAAGAAGACCAACAGGTTCCACATCATGGGAGTCATGGGAGTTTCAGAAATTTGCTGGGAAGGGCAACATAAAATTTAGAGACATTGTCTGGTATGCAGGAAGTGGTGAACATCTGGGAGTTGGGCTGACGGTGTTAGGAGGGGAGAGGGAATGAGAAGGGCTGACTCCATAATGAATGCTTAGGGCTAGGTTGTTAATGACTTTTGTAGGCTAAATTAACAGGGCTGGGTGATGGAGATTTAATAAATATATACAAATTAGTAAAATAATTAAAAAGTATAATATTTTAGGAAAGTACATCAATAAAGCAGATTAGTGTTGGAAGTGAAAAAATTTGCTACCTTCTGTTTATCTTTTCCTGACTGTATTAATGGACTTAGTTGATTTTTTCCCCATTGTTCTATTTTTTGCTGCTATTTTCCAATCCCAGTTCCAAGCCAATGTGACTCTTCCACAGCTCTATCAGAAGGTTATGGAAGAAGAATGAAAAATTGTGAGGCAGTATTAAAGAGGGGTGGGAGTAAGCATTTAAAGATATTAATAATAAAACACCAAAGGACCAAAGAAGTATTATGGCTTCTGAAGTTATAGGAAAATAGAGATTAAATCAAGGGGTGCCCAGAATCATGATAAGTGGGAAGAAGAAGCAGCACAATTTCATAAGACAAATCAATCAGAATCAAAACTAAAGCTGTATCATTAACAGTTGACAGAATTATAATCCTTTGGATCCTGGCTCTGAAAAGAAAGAGAAAGAGAAAGAAAAGAAAGAAAGAGAGAGAGAGAGAGAGGAAGGAAAGAAGAAAGAAAGAAAGAAAAGAAAGAAAGAAAGGAAGGAAGGAAGGAGAAAAGAGAGAGAAGAAGGAAGGAAGAAAAGAAGGAAGGATGGAGGGAGGGAAGGAAGGATAAACCACTAACCACTGGAGACATTTTGGAAATATAAAAATGTCTTAAAGAGTAATCATTGCCTCTGAAGGAACCAGGGAAACGAAGCATAGAGATTTTGCAATAACATGTATAGATAGAAATATATCTCAAAGGTAATGTGAAAAGCAGTTAGTGGAAGATATGATGCCTCTTTAACCTTTATTTAAAAGGATAGAATGGAAATGAATTCAACCATATCTTGAAAAAAGCTGACACCTCTGAACCTGGGCTTTAAATCTAACAAACTTGATTATCCTTATATGTTTTTTCATCATATGATTAAATTATATATCAAACTTTTTCCCAGTATTTTCACTTGGTATTATATAGTTTATTCTGACCTGTCATAAAATATTCTTCAAAGTATCATTTTATCATGTGAATATTTGATTTTATATATGTGTTATGATTTATTTAGCCTCTTCCCATTGATAAGCCTTTGTACTGTCTCTAATCTTTGGTATTATAAAAAACATTTGATGAACATCCAACTAATTCCAGTAATCTAATACAGTTTTCTCATGGTAATTCTGAAAGCAGATTACTAAATCAAAAGATTAAATATATTTAAGTATCTTGGAAATATAATGCCAAATCACACTCCAGAAAGTATGTAACAGATGCCCACTAATAGTATGAAAGAAAGTACATATCATTATATACATGCCATCACTGAATATTAACATTTAAAAAGTATTTTCACAATGTAAGAAGCAAAAATTATTACTTTCATTTGTTTAGTAGTAATGCTGGTCATTTCAAAATATGTTTATTTATCATGTATATTGATTTTGTCCAGTTTGTTCTATTTTGTGAAAATTTAACTTCTAAAATTGTTTTTATTATTAGCACCAGAGATGAACACATCATTTCATGCTTCAGTTGCATAACGGTTTTGACATATATTGAAGAGTGTCCCATGGGGTGGAGAGTATATTTGGGTTTAAAATGTTTAATTCTTGAAAGTATTGCTTAACTTTAAATACCAAATGAAATAAATTAAGAAATTATGGCATATATTTGGAATAAAAACATTGTTTATTATTAAACTAAATATATGTGGCATATACAGTATATGTGAATTATCGAATAGTTATTATTGGTGTATATTTTAACATATATTGTTAATAGTCTTATAAGATGCCTTGCAAATACAAAATACAATTAAAATTTAAAAAATAAAATCTACTTAAATACTATTTTAAAAATCTTAAGTTCTATTAGCAAGAAAAAAGATTAAACTGAAGGAAAACACTGTGTTACATTGAGAACCTATGATGCACTTATCCTGTGCATATACAGTGAAGAAATAGAAACATAGACATTTATAGCTGTCTCAGTGAAGACACTGTGTATGCACAGGGTAAGTGCATCATAAGTTCCCAATGTAACACAAGTGTAACAGAGAAATATAATTCCATTCTTGATATTGATAAATAAAGTATAAAATATTCATAAAAACTGAAAAAACTATGGGGAGATTGTCTTCCAAATAAAAATACAGATAAGATAAATTATAAATATATAGATAGCAAAAATGCATATGTCAAATGTACAGCAATAAAAGCTTAAAAACAAATAGCATGAGACATGATAGAAAAATATAATTTAAAATAAACATACATGCTTTAAGTTCTCCAATTACTAGAGCAATGTTCATTGCTTAGATTGTTTTAACTTTTATTTTAGTTTCAGGGGACATGTGTAGGTTTGTTGTATAGGTAAACTCGTGTCACAGGGGTTTGGTGTACAGATTATTTTATCACCTGGGTACTAAGCTTAGTACCCAATAGTTATTTTTCTGATCCTCTCATTAAAAATTAAATATAATGCTTATCAAACATGTTAGGTACATTTCTGAAAGACACTGAAAAGAGCAGGACTTCTGAAAAATAGAGTTAGAACTACACCTCTGAAAATTTATGCAATCTTGTAAACAGGCAATAACAAACAAAAACAGTAACAAGCCTAAACAATATCCTAAAACAGATGAAATGACATCTTAAGATCATGAGGAAGAGAAATACATAGTAATTTTTATTTTGCTGTGTCATAGTAAATTTAAAAGTGTATCACTGAGAGAGAGAAAGAGAATCAGACATTAAGCATACACTATTTAAGATTGTTATAGACTCTAGATCTACCTAATAACTTATAGAAAATACAAGAGACAAAGAACATGTTAACTTCTTGAGAGTACAATCAGCAAAGTTCAGATTTGGGGTTAAACGCATAGAACAAATGACCTGGTTTCTTTGACAAAAAATTTCTAAGGATAAAAGAAAAGGGAAAGTGTAGATTTAAATACCTTGGATAATATAAAGAAGTATTAGCCAGATGCACTGTATGAACCTTGTGTGGATCTTGATTAATTGTGCTAATTAAAATAATTGTGAAATAATTGGGGAAATTTGATCAGTTGTTGGGTATTTGTCAATGAAATTGTCATTTTTTATGTTGAATTATGATAATATTAAATTTGTTTAAAACATGCCTTTATCTTTAAGAGATTAAAATTAAAATAATTACGTATATAATTATATGATGCTTGGGGTTGGTTTTATGATAACTGATGGTCAAGGGAAATTGGTGAGGACATAGATGAAGCAAAATTGGCCATACTTGGATAACCATTGAAGTGACATGATGGGTACGTGGGATTTCATTAAAGAACACTACATACTTTTGTATGTATCTGAAACTTTTCATAAGAAAATGTTTAAGAGAAAATAAAGACAAAACAAAATAGGAAGCATGATAGAGGTTTCAAGCTACTGAGTTTTGGGACAAGGGAATACTTTGGGAAGTCTGTAGAGAATAGCTCAAAGGACAGTTTACTTTAAAAACAGAGCAAATGTCTCCATTGAGCCAGGGTAAAAGACATTGTGTACAAAATTCATATGCAGCTGGTTGTATTCAGTATACTGAACTTGGTTGCCACTATTTGCTAATTTTGAATGAATAAATTCATGTTACAGAAATATTCATTTTAGCAAAACAGATAGTAAATAAGAAGAAAGCAATGATACTATTAAGTCCATGTATAATTAAGATGAATTAAAGTAGACAATGGAGTTTATCTATTCTATCTTGGTAAACTATACAATCTTAACTCGGTATAGAAACATAAACATTTATAGCTGTCTCTTACCACATCAATATACAAATGTATATTATTTTCAATCATATTTATATGTATTATTCAAGTACACTAAATATTTTCTGATATTAATACTGCCACTCCTTTTTAATATAGCATCTCAATTTTAGTGATCATTTTGTGTGATAATTTTCCATTATGTAAATAATACCTTCTTATTTTTCCCAAATAAAACTGATGGATGATACAATGTCTGAGATTTTGTATGTAAGAGGAGGTCTTTCTGTCATTTTCACATAAGAATTATAACCTAGATATGTCTAAATTCTTGGATGATTATATTTCTCTTTCAGTTTTGCAATATTCCCTTATTGTTTTCTAAAGTGGAATGTTTAAGAAACTTTGAGGTTTTTGTTGTTTTTGTTTGTTTGTTTTGTATCTGTTAGGGTAACTTTCCCAATCTTTTTAGAATTTAAAAATCTCAGCAAGACATACTGAACGTTTCCTTTATCAGCTTACTTGTTCCAAAATAAAATAAAATAAAATAAAATTTTATTACCAATTTCATGATTATTGATTTTACTCAATTTTCCTATTAAGTCCAAGTTGAACTTTCATGATTAGTAATAAAATGTTCTTTGCCTTTGCCTTTGGGAATGTTTCTCGATTTTGTTTTCTACAGCATTTATCTGAATTTTTTAAAGCATCAGGTATGATTTATTTTCTGCAAGAGGAGTCAACAAATATTTGGATACTAGTTTAGTCTTAATTCACAGTACACATTTGATTAAAACAGTGTAGCATTGACACAAAGATTGACTAGATTTGTATTAGGAAAGTTTTAGCAGGATGTGATACCGATGTTCTGAATAAAATTTCATTGACTATAACAAGGTAGGGAAAAATGGAACCCCAGAGAGGAACCAGTAAACATAGGTATAGAAGGATGATATGCATAAAGAAATACTAGTAGTTTACAATTGCTAGTGTGTACAGTCTAAGTAAGATGAGAGATGGGGAAGAGCAATGTGTTAATTTTCTAGGGCTGCCATAACAAGCTACCGTGATCTGGGTGGTTTAAAGATAGACAATTATTTCTTAAAGTTCTGATCAATTCCAAATCAATGTGTCTGCAGGTTTGGTTTTTCCTGAGGCCTCTCTCCTTCGCCTGTAGACAGCTGCCTTCTTGTTGTGCCCTCACTCGCCCTTTTCTCTGTACATATACCTGGTGTCTATTCCTCTTCTTATAAGGACACCCATTGTATTGGATTTGGACCTTACTCCCATGGACTCATTTTAATCACCTCTTTAAAAATCATATCTCCAAATACAGTTATACTGAGAGTTACTGAGGTCTGGGACTTCAACATATGGGTCTTTGGAGGAGACACAATTGAGCCCATAACAAGAAATCTTTTAAAGTATTTTAGATTAAATGACATGGTGATTGATCTTTATTTATTTTTAATTTATTTTATGGAAGGAAAACGAAGATTTCATGTATCAGAGTGATACAGTGTCTAGAGATTTATAATATATTTGGGAAATAATATTGTGGGACTCTCATTTATTATTAACAAAACAGTACTGTAGAGGAAATAGTTTAATATTTATATATAAAATAAATGTCTGATGACTCTTACCACAACTGTGATAGGAAAGGTAATAAAATAACCAAGATAGGGTTGTCACTAGGTTCATGTCTCATTACCTAGCTATAATTATTATTTAATATAAATGAATAAAGTATTTCTGCTTATTCCAAAATAATAATTTTTTACTAGTTCTTCAGATGGAAGTGGGTATTACATGTGTGTGTGTTTGTATGTGTGTGTGTGCATGTGCATGTGTGTGGTGGGTTATTTGCTATAGTTTAATTTGTCTCCCAAATTGCATGGGGCTGAGGACTCATGAAGGGACTGGTGACTTTATAAGAAAAGAGATTTGAGCTGACACACGTGCTCTTACCTTCTCAACATATAATGCCTTCTGTCACTTTATGATGTAGCAGGAAGGCCCTCACCAGATGCCAGTACCATACTCTTAGACTTCCCAGCCTTCAGAACGATAAGAAATAAATTTCATTTTAAAAAAAAATGTACCCAGTTTCTTGTATTTTGTTTTAGCAACAGACAATGGACTAACACCATGTTCTATAAAATTATAATGAGGTTATTGCCTAATTGGCCATATAAAATAGACAAATCTTTAACTGATTCTTAATGACCTCAGATTATTTTGTAGATTGAAATGTACAGTTTCAGATGTATTCCAGAATAAAAATGCAGTGTTACCATCATTGTTGTGTGATCATTTCTGTATTACACTTTATAGTCTCTCTTGAGTGTTGCTTGGACATAGGACAACTTTTTAAATTATTCTCTACATCTTTAAGTGTCTTCTTTCATCGCTTCATTCAGCAACATTTAATTAACCACCAATAAGTGCTAGAAAACTTCTATCCACTAACAATATGGCAGTGAGCAAAACAGACAAGAACTCTGATTTCATGGGTTTAGATTATAAATATATAATAAATAAATGAATAAACAATTGAATATTATCAGGTTGTGATTTAAGCAATGAGCCTTTCTTCTTCTGTGGTTAGTCTGTTGGTAGGCTCATTGAGTAAATATTCCGTAACAGATATTTTACCTTTTTAAAATTCTATAGTTTCTCTTCTGTTTTTTCTTTAGAGTTTACATTTCCATTCTATAGTTTCCATCATGTTCACCCATATAATCTTTATTTTCCTCTGTTAGTCTTTAATATTTATAGTTATTTGAAAGTCCTTGTTTGATAATTCCCATATCTGATATATTTCTATTAACAGATTTTTCTTTTAATCTTGTCATATTTTTAAACTTTTTTGCATGACTAGTAATTTTTTAAAATTATATCCTGAACACAGTGAATGATACAATGCAGAGACTCTGCATTATGTTATTTCCCTGTATAGAGTATTGAGTTTTATTTAAGTAGATAAATTTCTAGCAAATTACTATGACCCTGTATTATTATTATATTTTAAGTTCTGGGATACAAGTGCAGAATGTGCAAGTTTGTTAATATGTATACATGTGCCATTGTGGTTTGCCACACCCATCAATCTATCATCTACATTAGTCTCCATCTACTTCTTCCCTTGCCCCCTATTCCCAGACAGACTTCGGTGTGTGACGTTCCCCTCTGTGTCCATGTGTTCTCACTGTTCAGCTCCACTTATGAGTGAGAACATGAGGTGTTTGGCTTTCTGTTCCTGTGTTAGTTTGCTGAGAATGATGGTTTCCAGCTTCATCCATGTCTCTGCAAAGGACATGAACTCACTCTTTTTTATGGCTGCATAGTGTTCCATGGTGCATATGTGCCACATTCTCTTTATCCACTCTGTCACTGATGGGCATTTGGGTTGGCCCCAAGTCCTTGCTATTTTGAATAGTGCTGCATCCTGACAGTTAGAATGGTGATCATTAAAAAGTCAGGAAACAACAGATACTGGAGAGGATATGGAGAAACAGGAATGCTTTTGCATTGTTGGTGGGAGTGCAAATTAGTTTAACCATTGTGGAAGACAATGTGGCAATTCTTTAAGGATCTAAAACCAGCAATCCCATCACTGTAGGTATATACCCAAAGGATAATAAATCATTCTATTATGAAGCTTAGTTTTAAGCATTATAGAGTGCACACATTTCACTTTTACTCTGAAATTTAAGGCATTGTTCATACTACTAGAGCATGGTTCTTACTGCCTTCTGCTGGCTGGAATGAATGTTTGGGGTAGTCACCAAGGTTCCTCGTTTCTGGTTAAATTAGAGTGTGTGATCCTTGATATCTATGTTCAAGTCTCAGCTGAACAACAGTTGACCTGTGTTGGGCCTCATGAAGTCTCTCTGACAATAAGCAACTTGGCATTGAGCCTAGGACCTCTGAGTAACCCTTAGGCAGATTTCTGGGACATCCGTGCATTTTCCACTTCTCCGGAGTTCAGTCTGTCAAGTTCTAACTGCTTCAGTATCAGTAGATCAGGAATGGTGCTTACTGCTTAAGCTCCTCCTTCCCTGCATTGCATTTGGAAACGCTCCCAGGCTTAAAGCAGGGTGTACATGGAACTCACTTGTACATATGCTTCTATCCAGGATGCCAGCTTTATGATACTTGCTTTCTAATGCCTGAAAACGGTTTTATTTTTTTTTTCGTATATTTTACCAAACTTTATTGTTATTTACAGTGGTGAATAAAAAAGATAACCAACTTCTTCATTATATCTTGCACTGTATTGACTACTTTTAAAAATATAATACAAAGTTAAGATTCCAAATGGGAAGGAAAAAATAATATATACTATTGCTTCAGTGTTTTATTATCATAAAGTGGAAGTTAAAGTCTTTGTGTTGTGACTTATTTCAGGCATCACACATTTGTTTTTTGTGTCAATTTCTCTACTGCCTAGCCTTTTTATTTTTTTAATCCCTGAAAAAATATTTCTAAGGCAGTTTGCTTTTACTTTTGCTGGTATCCTTTGGTCTGGTTAACCTGATTAATTTAAAGGAAATGACATTGAATCCAGTATTTGGAACTGTAGAGACATAGAATGAAATTTTCCAGTACAGATCTATGTAACACACAGTACAGCCTGCCAGATAACTAAACCTTATCTGGAAGTGCTACTCTATAACAAACATATTTTTGTTTTGTTGGACACAGAACAAAATTTGAGTCACAATTATCTTTCATATGGGTCTATGTTGTTATGCAGATGAGTTATGAATCTGTAATTACTGTTTCCATTGTTGAAGTATTGATGCTATCTTTTTGACCTGGTGATATAAGATATGTAGATGATGACGGTAAGCTCATTAAGCTGGTAGAATTTGGCAGATTCTTGAGTAGGAATTTCAAATTAATAGGTCTTCTTTGAAAACTGTGATCTAAGGAGCCGGAATGAGATAATTTGAATGCTTTCTAATCCTTTTTTTTTTTTTTTTAGTTATAGTGGCTAAAAAAATTGTATTCTGAATTATGGTTTTTTTTTTTTGTTTTAGTTATGGTAGCTAAAGAAACTTTATTCTGAAATAACACAAGTCTCCATAAAGTGGGAAAATTTACATACATGTAAATAATAAAAAACAAATTATATTTTGTATAGATCATGAAATAGAAATTATAGTTTGTATGTTTTGCTTTCTAGTAATGAGTCACATTGCTAATGAAACCGGAAAGATTCCCTTGTCCCCCTTGCAGGGCGGACGACATGAGTGTGGCTTGCCTCTTCAGTGCCCTGCTGCTCAGCCTTCTAGAGGAGCACACAGATGACAGGCTGGGGGTTGGGACCCCCCCAATGTCTAGGGATGAATGTTTACAGCCGCTGAAGCCCCCAGTAGGTGTGTTACAAGTTCTCTCATAATTTGCCATTTATAGGTAGCTTGTGCTAACCAGCTCAATTAGACTCCCTTCCTTATCAAAAAGACAGAGGGATTTCTGTATCCTGGGTTCTCTTGCCTTGGTGTACCAGAAGAATCAGATCACACATGGGCTTGGAGAATGAGCACGAAGTTTTATTGAGTGGAAATAGCTTTCAGCGTCAGCCAAAGTGGGAGCAAGCGGGAGATGGTTTTCCTGTGGAGCTGGGCAGATTGGTGGCCCCAGCTCTCCTCTGAGTGCCCCAGCCAAATTCTACCTCCTCCCACTGGTGGATGGCCTGCCAATCTGCCCATGTCAGTTGGCATGCTCTTCTGCCAGAAGGCTCTTGACTACCAGCTTCTTGTATCTTCTTCCGCTGATGTGTTCTTCACAACATCCAGTCACTTCTGTGTCGGCCTGGGTCTCAGGGCTTCTACAGGCACAAGATTGGGGCATGGCAGGCCAGAGTGGTCTTGGGAAATGCAACATTTGGGCAGGAAATGCCTGCCTGTCCTCACCTAGGTCCTTAAAGGTGGATCCCTAGCCAGGAACCCACCTTTCTCTACTCAGCACTTCCCTCCCCCATTCTGTATCATTTAAAGCGTCCATGTTCTTCTCTTCCCAGCACTCCCGTATCACTAATGATGGAACTACTTCTTTAATTTTCCTGTATGAAGAATAGATATCTATAGTACAAAATAACTGGATGAGTGCACTGGAACAACAATTTTATTATTTCACCTCAGCCTAACATAGCTTTAAAAGAACAGCTCATGTTATCAATGAGTTGCTCCTATACATTTAACTAGTATGAATGAATTAACACACAAGGATGACAATATCAGAATACTTTTAAAATTCTGAAGACTCAGTGTATCTTTTAAGTAATTTAACTCAATAATGGAAACAGTTTAATATAATTAATATGACCATTATGAAGACTTAAATCTAAAACACTACTTTTTAAATAATTTTACTTCTAAAACTTATTTTAATTGATACATAATAATCATATATATTTATGCTGTACAATGTGATGTTTCAATACATATATGCATTGTGTAATGATCAAATTAGGGTAATTGTCATCTCTATCACCTTAAACATTTATCATTTTTTTGTGTGGTGCAAATTGGATGCATATTAAAATAGTTGTCTACAATTAATGTGACACATTTTCATTTTATCCAAAAGTTAATATTAAAATATTTCCCCTCAAAATTAATAAGTAATAAAGGTAGAATGCTATTTTCTTCTGTAAAGGAAATGTATAGGATAGAAAATTTGGGAATTTACATGTGAGATCATTATTTTGTATTTGTTTTAAAAATAAAACAAAGTAGATATAAAAATTAACACACTAATATATTTAAACATTTCTTCATACCTCTTGTAGACTCTTTTCTAATCACAAAATTTTTATTGGCCACCTAATGCCAAGATCCTTCTATTTGTTGTTAGTGTTAGAGATTTCCCATGAATAGAAAGTAATTAACAATGTTTTCTCTTTGTTTAAGAAAATATCCAACTCAGTTTCCCTTTTCACAAAATATACTTCTGAAAATGTAATCTTTTTACCAAAATGAATTACTCATGGAATTTACATTTTCCTCCTTTCAGAATTCACACTTCATACAGATTCTAATCAATGCCTCTATGAGTGTTTAAGGCCATTTGATGGTTAACTTGCAGAAAATTCCTAGTAAGGATTTCTTCTTGTCTACTTTGGGAGATGAAGAAAGTGTGGTTCTGTTGAAATGGATGCCAAATAGGGGTACCTATGTTCAATGGTTGTATCTCTAGTTCTGCTGTAACTTGGGGACTGCAGACTATTTTTTCAAACTATGCTTAATGGTTAAACCCTGGAGACAGACAGATCTGAATCTGAATTTGGCCCTAGCACATATTTGGCTGCATGATTCAAAAGAAATTAATTAAATTCTTAGACTTAATTTCCTCTCTTGAAAAATGTTTGTAATAATCATATATCACAATAAATAAAGTGATTGGCAAATAAGCATTTAATGCATATATTAATATATTTGTTATTTCTATTGTTATAGCAGTTTATCAGCAAATTTATACTCAATATATTAATTTTGGAAGCAGTTTTGCCCTTCTCCCACAACTGCCCACTAGTCCATGGTATTATAACTTGAAAAACATTATTATTTCACTGTGCTACTTAAAAAAAAAAATCCTCCTTTTTTAAAAATCTATCCTATTTTTTGCTGAATCATTTGTTATTCTCTATAAACTTGAACAAAAAGACTCTCTTAATACTTGTTTCCAGTGTTTTTTATATTACTTTTGTACAGTATGTTTGATAAACTATTGATAAATGATTTTAAATTATGCTATAGATCTACACACTAAATGTTGAATAAAATTAAATGTAGCAACTATTAAAGACGAGTTCAAGCCATTTCATCACTTGATGTATTGTTCATTAAAACTATATTGAACAAAGACAATAAATGCAGTCATGGTAACATACACTGTTCCAACCTTTTTAGCATTTAATTAGGAGAAAATATGTCCTGATCAGGCAACACTATCGAATTGGTAGGGATCTTAGCACGTCATTGCCTGGATTTTTGATGCAAAAAGAGACAGACTCCAAGAATTGAGAATTAGACTGTGGAATGCAACTTGGTCATTTATTTGATTTGTGGTGATTTTATTATGGATATGGAGCATATTCTTTCTACATTGAACATTTTATGAAGCTAAGGGGTGCTGCACATTGCTTGAAAAGGTCAGCCTATCTCAATCGGCAAATAGGCATGTGGTATGTCAAGAAGGGGACTTGAGCTTTCTGACTGCTTTTCCAGCAGGAGAGGGAAGCGCTTCAAGGTGTCACACCTAGAAATCCAGACACACCCTCTATTATGTATGCAGCAGATTTTATGGAGTTAGTGTGAAACTGGCTTTAAATACTTAAAAAGACATTTGTATTGTATTGTCCAGAGGGTTAATGATGATGTAGCTGAAGTGGTTTGAATGTGTGTCTCCTCCAGATCTCATGTTGAAATGTGATCCCTCATGTTTGAGATGGGGCCTTTTGGGAGGTATTGGATTATGGGGAGGGATCCCACCCTCATGAATGGTTTAGTGCCATCCCCTTGGTGATGAGTGAGTTCTTGCCCAGTTAGTTCACTGGAGAGCTGGTCATTTAAAAGAGCCTGGCACCTCCTCGTCCTCTCTCTCTCTTTCTCTCTCCCTCTTTCTCTTTCTTGCTTTTCTTCTCTTCATGCGACAGGCTGTCTCCCCTCTGCCTTCCACCATAACTGCAAACTTCCTGAGACCTCCCCAGAAGCAGAGCTGACATTGGCGCTATGCTTGTATAGTCTGCAGAACCATGAGCCAAATAAACCTCTTTTCTTTATAAATTACCCAGTCTCAGGTGTTCCTTTATAGCAACACAAATAAACAGTCACTAATAAATTTACCAAGAGTCAAACACTTGATAAGAGGAAGTATAATAGTGTCATCAAGAAGACAGGTTTTGGGCTCAGATAGCTATGATCAGTATCAGGACCCTCACTTACTAGTTGTTTAGCCTTGGAAAAAATAGTTGATCCTTAAGCTCTCATTTTTCTCACCTATAAAATGAAGCATTAACTCTTACCTTATTAGGTGATGATGAAAATAAAGTGAAATAGATAAAACTCTCACAGTGCATGGTCATTAGTAAGTGCTGTCAAATGAGAACTCTATTATTTATAGATGTTTTGAATATTTAAATAGCAAATAATACAACATATTTGTTATTCTTATAAAACAGCAATCTATGTTTTATGTGTTTTCACTTACTTGCAGGAGTTGAGAACTTCCTTACTTCCAAATCACATTACAAACAATGAAGATAAGAAATGTTTATGAGTACTCATTGTGTTTAATGTTTCTTGATTGTTTTTCTTTTGTAAAGCATCTTGCTGGAGACATGACATGACTCTAATCAAGGTTTGATCTTTTAGGCATTTATTTTTTGTGCCTGTTCTAGAATAGGAGTAATAAAGAAAGGTAAAATAATATACCTAATTTGGTTAATTATGCTTAGTCAATCACATGGTGCATAAATCTGTCTCTAAACTTCATGAGCCTGGAAGCTCCTTACTGAAAACCACACATTTTTCATTCAAAATTGTGGGAAATGAGGGCAAAATATACTTAAGGTTTTTTGCCTAGATACATTTTGCTCTGATTTGATTTTACTAGCACAGATCTGGCAAGAATAAGGCCATGGTATTCTTCCAGTTAATGTAATGGTTCCTAGCAGTGAGTAGGATCAATTTGATACATTTCATTATCCTTGTAAATTAGAAGGAGCTGTTTGGACCTGCTTGGAGATGCGAATGGCAGGGAGCTGCACCCATTCTGCCTGACCTATTGCACTTCACAGTTCAGACTGTGAGGACCACCCTCTGTGGCAATCTCAGTATCTTTATGCAGATTTTCATTTAAACTGGCACATTTAATCAAAGACAGACATAGTAAACCTTCTCTAAAACTTGACATTTGTCCTATTTGTAGCCTAACCTTTTTCATAGTATAAGCATAGAGTGAGTGCCATCTACATCCCCAAATTATGTCTCAGTCCTACAGATAAATGTTTGTAGCAGTTTTCAAGAGGGTAAAATAAAATAAATTATCTGAATAAGCGCTCATAGAGCATGGGCACAATATGTGTTCCCAGAACAGCCACTGTGATTTGTAGATATTTTGAAAATTTAAGTGGTAAGCAATACAATATATTAAATTGACTTTTGCATTTTCCTTAGGCCTGTTTGATTAAGGAATATTGACTTTTTAAATTTGTTTTGCTTCTTTTCTTTGTCTCATTAGCTAAAACCATGTTAAAGGAATCCACTTTTGATGTGCTTCTCTCTGCCACCATTTGAAATCTAGTCCTCCTTAAAATAAGATCAATTTAGAAAGGAATGCTTATGAACAGATGCAACATTTTCTGCTGAATTTAAAAACCATTTTTTCCATATAATAAACTTCGTGAATGAATTCACTATTACTAACTGCTTACAGCACGTTGATCTGTGCCCTTGGCAATATACATAATGCCAACTCACCTATATGCTGCTGAGGCATATGGCAAGCAAAGGGAAATGTAAATTTGGGTCAGCAGACATTTTGGTCTTTGGGCCACAGAGTTCTGTAGATTCTGCTGATGTGAACTAGGCAATTACACATATTTTCTGGAAGGTCAAATTTTGAGGTATTACTAACTTCCTTCAGGCTATCATGTGGGTCTTTCTGAAAGAAACAATTTATTCCAAGTGTGACTAATTTATTCCTAATTAAGCTCATTACATTATGGACATTTAAAATAGAGTTTGATGGATTCTTGAACTGGCATTTTGTAAAGTTCACAATTAGTGAATTTTAAGCTAATGGACTCTACTAAAAAATTCTATTGTTGCTGATATAATTTAGCAATTAATATTGAGACTGACTTACCTAACACACTTCCCAGTGGTGTGACCTCGAGTATGTTGTTTTACTTTTTGCCTCTCACATTTCTCAAAAGTAAAGTGGAGGTGATAATAATATTCCTAAAGTGAATAATTTTGAGTATTAAGTCAAGTCAAATAACTAATATAAATGTTTTTACAGTGTCAGAGTATTCACTCATTATGTTACTTGATGATGGTGCAATGTATTACTACTCTTAGATAATTCTTTGAGATCAGTCATACAATGTTGTGAAAACAAGAAAGCAAAGCAAAGAAGCCAATGAACTTTATAGAAGCAAAGAGAGCTTCTAGTCAAGCACCTCCATGGTCTGTCTTGCTTTCTAGGTTAAGGATAAACAGGGTGGGTGGAGTAGTGCTGTGGGCTGAGGGCTGTTCTATCATGAGCCTGATCCTGTATGGAGGGAACTCCTTCTACACATTCTTCACACGTTGAAAATAGAAGCTAAAACAATGATGACAAAAATAAATTACAATCTAGATTCTAGTTGTTATAGTGAAAGAAATTATTGATGTCACTGGTTTGCAAGATGAAAGTTTTCATCAGTAAGTCATCCTACTTTTTGCTTTGGTGAGGATTAATCTTGCAATTTTAACATATCAGTGCCAATTTTTCTTTCTCTGATACTTTTTATAGAGTTAAACCTTCAAACTCCAGTGAATTTGGTTGGAATTTCATTATTTTTATGTCTCATCAAATTATTTACCTTGCCAGGCATTTACCACCCACTCTTCTTTTGTAATTTCAATTCAAATTTATTTTAAAGAACAAATGTGTTGCCCTTGCTGATGTGAAAAGAACGTTAGCAGGGAAACAGAGGAGAAAAACATGAGAAACTCATTAGAAAAAGAGGCTTTGTTTATGCCATGTCATTTAGGATATGATAGATTTGATGGGAAGACACTGATGGAATATACAAGCATGTAAATCCAATTTTTAGAGAGTAAAATGGCCAGTTCGCCAAGGATTCTTAAGTCTTATCTGCTGAATTATGGCACCATATTTGTCTTGCCTCTGTCAAGAAATTCATTTGCAAATATTTCTAATATATACATACATTTTAAGAGTTCAATTTCTTGAGGCTAGAGAATGTCTTCTATTTTATTATGTTTATTTTTGGTCTCTCATGATGAAGTGAATTGAAGCTGGTGTGCCTGGACATGCTGCACGGGCATAGATTAAATGTGCAGTGCACATTCTCACACTTCCTACTCCACTTTCCTTCTTCCTTCTGCCCCTCTACACCAGGCTTGCACCACCCCATGCCCAAAGAATACAGGGAAACAGTCTAAAAATGACTAATCTATGACTTCTTATATTAGAAGAACATAGACACTTGAAATCATTAGTGCAATGTCACCTAATACTTTAATATATCACAGCAATTATATTTTCATGCAAATTTATTAAATTACAACATATTCCCGACAACTTCTCCAAACTAGATAGCTAAGGTTAGTTGAGGTCCTGAAGGAGAATTTGTGATACAATGTCAGGAGGATGATTTCTGGGTTCAAAGAGACCTGGAGCAAAGTTTGCTTCCACATTTAGCGAGCTCGTTAAGTTCTCTTATGCAAAGTTTAGCTGGCACCTCTGTAACATGTCAATAGTGACATTTATCACATAGAATTAAATAGGACATGTATATAAATCTCTTTCCTTTGAGAAAATGACAAAACCAAATTTGTATTCCTAGTTTTATGTGTGGGTTTTACAGCAATGACAACAAAATCATTGTTGGCTACATGAACATTAACTCCAGGTCACACTTGCTCCAACAGAAGGCTTAGCAGGGGGCTTTCCCTTCCACTGGCAGAAGGGAATGATGGATAACAGGGGAAATTAAATAACATGTGTAGATCTCTGCTTCATTTACATATCCTGCTGAAATACCAGCACGGGGGGGGGGAATAGAAAGAAATGAGCCACCAGGCAAAAAGCACAGGAAAGGAGGCAATAGTAAGTGAGAAACTTCAGTAAATTTTTAGAGGCTGAGAAACAGATGTATTAGCAGTCAGAGGCTTAGCAGAGCTGAGAAAGCTGAAATTCAGGGCAGCAGGAGAAAATGCCATTTAGAAACAAGCTACTTTACAAAGCAGAACCCATTAGAGGCTAAGGAATTAGAAACTTTATAAACCTCAGGACGTGGAGGAAAGAGGTGGGTTAAACACTGGGAGGTTATTTGTGTGTCTCTGTAAGAAACTCTTAAACCCCTTAGAAGAAATTTTTCTTAATCTGTGCTTAATACAACTACCCCCCTGACATTTATTCTATGTATAACTAGAACTGGAGGGAATAATGACAGAAAAAAGGGTAGGAACTAGGATATCTTATTAGAAACGGAAATTAGATGAAGTTTATGTACATTATACTCCCTTCCACTATTTCACTTTCTAAATATATTGAAAGATTCTTCTTTGTAAAAGTTTAGTGGCTCAAAGAAAATACCTACAGACATTTCTTTTTGGAAAAAGCCAAGAATAACATCTGGTTCTTGGCCTGTTGATTTTGGTTAAGCCCAGTAGTTGACAACTTCTTGCCCCATTACAGAGATTTTTAAAAAAATATATATATTATTGCATTTTAGGTTTTGGGGTACATGTGAAGAACATGCAAAATTGTTGCACAGGTACATACATGACAATGTGGTTTGCTGCCTTCCTCCCCATCACCTATATCTGACATTTCTCCCCATTATCCCTCCCCAACTCCCCACCCCCTGCTGTCCCTCCCTTAGTTCCCCCCACAGACCCCAGTGTGTGATGCTCCCCTCCCTCTGTCCATGTGTTCTCATTGTTCAACACCTGCCTATGAGTGAGAACATATGGTGTTTGATTTTCTATTCTTGTGTCAGTTTTTTGCTGAGAATGATGGTTTCCAGGTTCATCCATGTCCCTACAAAGGACACCAACTCATTGCTTTTTATGGCTGCATAGTATCCCATGGTGGACATGTGCCACATTTTCCCGGTCCAGTCTATCATCTATGGGCATTTGGGTTGGTTCCAGGTCTTTGCTATTGTAAACTGTGCTGCAGTGAACATGTGTGTTCATGTGTCCTTATAATAGAATGATTTATAATCCTTTGGATATATACCCAGTAATGGGATTGCTGGGTCAAATGGAATTTCTATATCTAGGTTCTTGAGGAATCACCATACTGTCTGCCACAATGGTTGAACTAATTTACACTCCCACCAACAGTGTGAAAGTGTTCTTACTTCTCCACATCCTTTCTAGCATCTGTTGTCTCCAGATTTTTTAATGCTTGCCATTCTAATTGGCATAAGATGGTATCTCAATGTAGCTTTGATTTGCATTTCTCTCAGTGAGGATGAGCATTTTTTCATATGTTTGTTGGTTTCATATATGTCTTCTTTTGTAAAGTGTCTGTTCATATCCTTTGCCCACTTTAGAATGCACTTGTTTTTTTCTTGTAAATCTGTTTTAGTTCTTTGTAGATTCTGGATATTAGGCCTTTGTCAGATGGGTAGATTGCAAACATTTTTTTCCCATTCTGTTGGTTGCTGATTCACTCTAATGATTGTTTCTTCTACTGTGCAGAAGCTCTGGAGTTTAATTAGATCCCATTTGTCTATTTTGGCTTTTGTTGCCAGTGCTTTTGGTGTTTTAGTCATTAAGTTCTTGCCTATGGCTATGTCTTGAATGGTTTTGCCTAGGTTTTCTTCTAGGGTTTTTATGGTGTTAGGTCTTATGTTTAAGTCTTTAATCCATCTGGAGTTAATTTTAGTGTAAGGTGTCAGGAAGGGGTCCAGTTTCTGCTTTCTGCACATGGCTAGCCAGGTTTCCCAATACCATTTATTAAACTGGGACTCCTTTCCCCATTGCTTGTTTTTGTGAGGTTTGTCAAAGATCAGATGGTTGTAGATGTCTGGCGTTGCCTCTGAGACCTCTGTTCTGTTCCATTGGTCTGTATCTCTGTTTTGGTACCAGTACCATTCTGTTTACTGACTTTGTAGTGCCTAATGAAAAAAGAAAGTAACCATTAAGGAAATAAATGTAATTCATGGAAAAGAAAGCACCAAATAAATGATAATGTCTTCTGAGAGAAGAAAAAATCTTGCACCCACAAAACAACCACTAGGTGCTTTTTCTTGGAAAACAGACAAGGAAAGATCTCTTGAGAGTCATCCACCACCCCCCATTATTCCTATGAATGTAGAAAAAATTGAGAAATTTGGCAAGAACAGGCAAATATATAAAAACTGCAGAAAAAAAAGACAAGAAAATTAGAGGATCATTGCAGGAGGGCCCAACATCCAAATAATAGAAGTTCCAGAAAAAGAAAACAGAGAATTTTTCTCAGAAAAATTCAGAACCTTCTATACCTATCACCATTGAAGAGCAGGCCCCCATCTAGCCAGTAACAAATGACCTCCTGAGGAGTTTAAACTCCATCATCAGCCTTCAATACAGAAACTATGCACTGATGTTTCAGCTCACCCTTCAACCAATCCACAAGTCAGAGTGGGGATCTGATGCTCTCATCAGCAGGGGTCACCAAGGTATCATAGAGTGGGACTAAACACAGCTTCCATAGATCTCATTACTTCCATTAATGAGCATCAGCAAAGGCATCCTAACACCTGTTCTTTCCTTTACCCCAGCTTCCAAAGCTTCACCACTATCATCTTCCTTGAATCCACGGTGACTTATAAATATTATTCCACCTTCTTTTCCTTTTCATGTTAGTCACCTCTCATCTTTTACACTAATTTTCACAAAGGTCAACTATCCCTCTGTTCTACTTCTTTTCTTCATTCTTTCACAAATTCTGAAAGCTTTTTCATGATTTCCTCTAAATATTATGGCTCATGATTATCACATGTTATCTATGCTCCTCCTTGATTACAATATGCTATTTCTCTGTGATTATTTCCCCTTCTGCTCTAACAGAATTCTAGATCTTCTGACTACTCCACTTTCTTTGCAGTCCTCTCAAGTGGTGACTTTTATATCCTCCCCATGAGCATGTGTTGAGGAAATGTCCTCATTATTCCTCGTTTTTTTCAAACCATTCTCCTTCCCTCCTCCCTAAAATACTCTGTTTTTGAAGGTATCATCTCATTAGATTGTATCCTCAACATGATTATCATCTGGGGGGGGCCCTTGTCTCATTCTCACTGCTTCCTTGATGATCTCCATTTTTATTCACTGTCACTCTTTCGAACACTACTTCTGACTTTCTTCCTGTTGATTTTAAAATACATATGGAGAGTATTTCTAACACATTGGCCTCTTTCTAAGACTCCTATCCTTCAGTAATGTTACCCTTCACCCTACCTCAGTCATAACTCTGGTGGTCATATTCTAGGATTTGTCATTGCCAATAATTGCAACCTTTCCATAATTTCAGTTTTATATGTTTCTTGCTGACTGGCACCACTAACGTTTCACCTGACTTCATCTAACATTGTAACTGTCTTTCAACCCTACCAGGACCTCAAATTCATAGGTCCTCCCTCATTTTTATTCCTTAACATTCCATTTTTTTTTCTTTATCATCTTAAATTCCATGGTCAATCACTGCAGTCACCCTTGACTCTCTCGATCCCATTCATCTCTCTGGTTTTTGTGGGGTAAAATCTCAAAAATGACTATGGTCAAACTTTCTGCGTATACCATGCCTGCCCCTATGAATGTAGCTGGAGTTAAATTTGCAGCTTTATTATTCTTGTTTTAAATCAGAACCAAAACCTTCAGCTTGTTTTTAAAATTGACCATTCATCATACCATATGCTCTGGAATCATACCATATTAATCTAGTATATTTCATGTAGTCTCCCACTCTCCTAAAAGACATTTTACAACTTTTTCTCTGCCTTCTGAACTTCTAACGCCTCTTTCTCTATTTTCCCTCTCAGCTGATCACTGTACCTCCTACTCTCCTTTAAAATTTGAAATACTGGAAGAAAATTGCTGCACCTTATCATCTCCACATCTATCTACACCCTATGTTAGTAATCCTGTATTCTGTTGTTAACTCATCCCACAGCTTTATTAAGCACTTCTGAATAAGCTAGGGCATAGAGATACAAACATGAATCAGATGTGGTTCTTGCCTTCACAGAGTGCACGGTCTCAATGCCTGGTCCACCAGCCTTCAGGAAAGGTAGAATTTGATGACCTTTCTTCTTGGAAAAAGACAACTTCATTACCCCTGCCCTGTTATTTACTCAAGGTTTAGAACTGGCAAACTCCTCTTTCAACTTTTATCCACCTGACAGCAGAGTGGAGAATTAAACAGCACATAAGTATTCAAATTAGAAAATATTAAATTCAGCTTATAATAATGAAGAAAAAGAGCATGGCTCTGCTGATTACTGCAAATGAAGAAGACACTTGAGTGAGCGATGAGTGCTTACATTTAAGGGATGGCTGGTCCCATGGTGACGGCATAGTGCCATCTGCTGGAGTTCCAGTCCTGGCTCAAAATGTGATCCAATCAGAGAACGTGCTTTAAGAGTTGTATAATTGTGCTGACAATTGTTTCCTAAATCATGTCTAATTACAAAACTACTCAAAGATTTAACCTTCCTTAAGTCAGAAAGAGGTTCAATCTGAAAGAAGAGACACAGTGTCCTGATATGAATCATAATGAACATATAATTTTGAGAGCTAAATGGGACTTTTGAGATCATCTGGACCAAATTATTCTACCATTTTATAGATGACAAGAATGAGGTCCAAATAGCACATATGACTCTTCAAAGGTGATGTTATGAGCATGGGATAGTGCTGGATCTAGAACTCTCAAATCAGTTATCTTTCTTCCATATCTATATTTTGTTCCTTATTTTCTACACTCAGCTGGCTGGTTTCTGTTAGGTGCTATATTATATATTATATAAACTATATTTATATTTCATAAGTATTTATTTATTTATAATTTTTATTAAAAGTTCTGGGATGCAGGTGCAGAGCATGCAAATTTGTTACATTGGTATGCATGTAACATGGTGGTTTGCTACACCTATCAACCCATCATCTAGGTTTTAAGCCCCACGTGCATTAACTATTTGTCCTGATGTGCTCCCTCCCCTCCCCACCACTGATAGGCCCTGGTGTGTGCCGTTCCCCTCCCTGTGTCCATGTGTTCTCATACAAGTATTTATATTACGAAACTTAACCTCTTTATAAATGGATATGACAGGTGTTCTAATCCAATTTCATTTTTCACTTTACTGATGACAGTTACCTAAGGAAGCATTTACACTTCCTGACTCCCAGCCAGTGCTCTTTCTCCTATTTCAATGTTCTTCGAAAAGAATATCTCAAACACAAACATGGCTGGTTAATTACAAAATGAAATAAAATTAAAAGAGACAGTCAACTAAATTGCACACCTTGGATTTCTGACAGCTTATAATAGCATTATTTTTAGTTTTTATATAAAAAATGTTATAGTTCTGAAAAGCTTTGCTCTCTCACAAAAGCCAGAATATGATAAATTTAGTTCTCCATTAATGTCAGAAAAAATTACTTCTTGCTGGTGCCAAAACCACGCTATAGTAGCATTAAATGACAAACAGATGCTTCTGTATTGTGTAGATTACGAATCATGTTAATGAGATGAATATACATGGAAATTTGGAAATACGCAATCAGATATTTTTTTCTCTTACTAAATCTTATTTGTAAGTGGGTTTGTGGAAAGAAATTCAGATGCTATTTGAAAAATGTATCTCATGAGGCAATAAATATTTCTCTAGTAGAAAAGCAATATGGAAGGAGAAAAAGATACATTAAAGTAATATTTTTCCCAGGCAATAACTTGTAAAACATATATCTATATTCTTACTATTAGCTACCTTTCAAAACAGACAAATCTAATTTTAAAACTAGTGATATGAATTTGTTTATTGAACAATTGTTATTTAACTCCTATCACATGTTGGGCACCTGACCACAATGCTAGGTGCTGCCATTACATAAATAAAAGTGCCCAAGAACTCATAGTGTAGGGATGTAGCAGTGTGTCTACCAAAAGAAATCTTTTGAAGTTTTAAGATAATAGAAAAATCCTTCCTGATCCTGAGTAAGAATCCTCTCCTGGTTTTCTTTCTGCATATCTCTGTTTTACTAAAGGTATCTTTCATGAAATAGGCTGGCTCTAAACCTCCAGGACATGTTTGAGGCACAAAAGGAACATAAAATCACTTTTCATTTTTCATTCAATATTTGCATATCTTCACCTATCATTTATTTTTACAATTATCAGGGATTTATGATGGTTGTTTTTTTCTAGATCAACCTGGAGGTAAGTAATCACAGTAATGGTTAGCTTTTCATCCACTATTACGGCTATTTCTATCTCTCGTAACATTCTTTCAAGAATCAATGTGGTGCAGTATGCTACTCATTTTATTCACAAATTAGAGGCTCTATGAGTACTTTATGATGCCAGTTTCACAAATGTATCCATCACTAGATGTGTCCCCAGCCAACCTTTTGGTAGAAGTCTCTTGTTAATATTTGAATGATTCTTTAAATCTGGTCCTCATCTTGTCACCTGTCAGCTGTTCCACTGGACGTATTACAGTCGTAAAACTTATTTTAAAATGTAGGAAGAGTCGGGTGTGGTGGCTCGAGTCTGTAATCCCAGGACTTTGGGAGGCTGAGGCTGGCAGATCACGTGAGGTCAGGAGTTTTAGACCAGCCTGGCCAACATGGTGAAACCCTGTCTCTACTAAAAAATACAAAAAAAATTAGCCAGGCATGGTGGCATGTGCCTGTAATCCCAGCCACTTGGGAGGCTGAGGCAGGAGAATTGCTTGAACTTGGGAGGTGGAGGTTGTAGTGAGCTGAGATGGTGCCAGTGAATTCCAGCCTGGGTAACAGAGCAAGACTCTGTCTTAAAAAAAAAAAAAAAAGGTAGGCAGTATCAAAATCAAAAAGTTAGGTAAACCATAATACTTAAATACACACAAGACCTTTTTTTTTTAAACCATGGAATTGCTGAAATTATAATTTTCTAGGTTGACTTCTATATTTTGTTTTTATTGCTAAGTCAATGTAAGATTCCAATAGAATGCCTCTTGACTGGTAATGGAGATCAATATTCAAACCTAATACTTAAATCCCAAGTGACAAGACGATGACTGAAAATAACAGATGCTGCAAAAATCTGAGTCATATAATGTCACTGAAGAGAACAATCAGATACTTGGTGAAATAGTATTTTTGTGAAGCAGTCTGTTTAAAATGACCTCTGATGGTTTTCATAATACTGAGCCAATCATCTAAAAGAATTATTCTCTAGATTGAATGCAGAGAATCTATTCACTATAAGAGCTGGATGTTAAAAGCAGAGATTTTAAGAAATTTCCTAGATTGGAGTGTGGGCTTTTACAGTTACTGGCTGGGTGATCTGGATCAAATTATCCTGTACCTAAGTTTTTTCATCAATAAAATCTCAATCACAGTAATCCATACTTTATAACTTTCTTGTGAAGGCTAAATGAGTTAGTATGTGGAAATCCCTTACACCAATGCCTGAAATGCTCAACGGGATTATTTAATTGTATTCACCCTCAAAATTTTGCAGCAATGTGGACCTTAGCAGTAGGTAATGTTTTATGAATTCATATAATTTTTAAACATAAATAAACAAACATGAAACCACACAAGTAAACCTCAGTGATCCTAAAATCAGAAAATGTAGCATCTTATTCCTGCCCATGTGTGTGACTTTCAGTAAGCTATCTAGCCCACCTTAGTAAAATAAGACAAAAATGTCCTTGTACTAGGGAAGCTCTCAGGAGAAAGTTGAGTCATAAGTATAAAAATGTCAGAAAATGGATTCCTCTCTACAGAACATGTAAATATTATTATCAACACGATTGTTGCCTTGGTGGGAGAATGTAGTAGTCTCTCACTCAAATAACAAGAAACTATTCATTTAAAAGATGACTTGCGATGCTATTTTAAAACCATGTATCTTTCAGTTGAAAATACTGCATTGAGTCTGTCCTTATTGTATTCCCCAACAAATCCAATGGAAATGACAACTAAGTGTATTTGAGAAAATGCATTCATAGCGATTCTCAAAATGAGACAAAGTCATTAGTAACTCAGGGCTTTTGAAAATTTTCAGGAAGGTAGCAGATGACATCAGAGTGGCAATCAGAGTGACACCAGAGTGTCAGCAGCAACATCAGAGTGACAATCTAAACCTAGAGGAGCAACATGAAACAAACATAGAGTGTGGCTAGATGGCATGTGAAAGCGCTTCTCCCTGCCCAGCTATGGAAAGGCTCCAAGCTCTGGATAAGAAGGCACTAGGCACTGGAATGGAAAATGGGGATATAATCATGATAATTCATCAAAGGATTCACTATAGATATACTGCCAAAATCCCTTCCCTCCTCACCCCATTCATGCACTGAGTCATTTTTGCCCAAGTTCAAAACAAAAAATCACCACAAAATCAAGTTTCTCAAACTGTGGTTTGTTAACCACTTGTATCAGAGTCACATGATGGTCTTATTAATAATTCAGATACAAGATTTGGTTTCAGATCTACTGAGTTGAAATTCTGGGAGCAGAACATTAGAGTCTGTATTTCAAACAAATTTCTCAAGTTTTCTTGATAAATTTGGAGAACCATTGTGCCAAAGAAATGGAACCACCTGACTTGGATGGCAAGGCTTCCACTAGAATGTGGTAAAAAACCTAAACTAAAATTTTAATTCTGACCAAGGTAGAGTAATGGGAAACATCTCACCTGAAAAATAAAACATTTGACAGGTTTTTCAGACACTGGACATTAGTGCAGCACAGTAATCACTGAGAGAAGGGAAACAGATGAGGGAAGCCTACAGGTGCCTCAGGTTCTGCCCAGCTTATTTGCCGCAGACCAGGGAGGCAGGTGGTCCAAGGTGGAGCTAGTGATCATCCTGAGAAGGGAAGAAAGTAGGGGGCTGGGGAGGTGAAAGTGACAGGAATTCACAGGCCAGATTGCAAGAGGGGGGAGAAAAAGAGACAGAGATGGAGATGGAATGGAGATGGAGATGGAGGTGGAGATAGAAGAGATGAGAGAAAGAGAGATTTGCCCCAAGGATTTTCCTGAATTCTTTAGCTGACTACTCAGCAGCATATATGTGCAAAGAAATTACCTGATGTCAGAAAAAGAGACACCTAAAAAAAGCAAAAGGAATGATTCCCAAAGTTCACATAGACCCAGAAAGAATTATTATTTTTCCTTCCAGGAAGGAAAACGTAATTTGTAGGGTGCTGGGAAGAGTATTCAGAAGTTTCTTGCCTCTGTAGCAGGAAAAATTAGCCCTAGACTAAAGGTTGCTCTGGTCCCACCTAGCAAGGTTTATTAGTAGGCCTCAGAAGGACTAAATAATTTTAGAATATCTTAAGTGCATTCTAGAACAAAGTCAACATCTTTGTAATAGTAGAAATATTTATCACCTGGCAAATTAAAATTCAAAATGCCTGGCATCCAGTCACACCTCCGAGGCATGTGAAGACAAAGGAAAGTTACGAAGGCAGTTCAATGAGGGAAGGGAACATTTTTTCAATAGATGGTGCTGTACAATTTTACAAGCCGTATGTTAAAATATGAACCCAAACCATTACCTCAAATCATATACAAAATTAACCCTAAGTGTGTCGTTGTCTTAAAAATAATGGCAAAAAAACTACATGATTTTCAGAAGACAACAGGAGGAAATTTTAGTGACCTTAAGTTTGGCAAAGATTTCTTAAACATGATGCAAACTATTTAAAAGTCAACATATTGGACTTCATCAAAATTAAATAACTTTATTCTTCATAAGGCCCTGTTTTGAAAATTCAAAAAGCAAAGCCATCAGCTGAGATAATATATTTGCTAATATGTAGCCAAAAAGAAACTGTATCTAGAAAATATAAAGAACTATTATTATTCAAGAAGACAACCCAATGAAAACAGGCAAAAGAAATTTGAAGGGTGTTTCACTTAACAAGTTTTATATATGTATATATGCACATTAGCTGAAAAATGTTCAGCATCATTAATTGACAGAGAAATGCAAATTCAAACCACAATAACATGCCAGTGCACTCTCAGTAAAAGGGTAAAATCAAAAGGTTTTGCCAATATTAAGTCTTGGTGAAGATATGGGGCAATTGATTCTCATATACTGCTGGTGACAGTGTACAATGATAAATCACTTTGGAATAGGATTTAGAAGTTCCTCAAAAAATTAAATATTCACCTAGCATGTGGCCCAGCCATTCCTTTCAGACACATTTAGTTTAGGGAAGAAAGCTTACATCCTTACAAAAACTTATATTTGAATGTCCATGCATGGTAGTTTTATGTGTAATAACTAAGAATCGAAAATAATAAAATATCCATTAGTGAAAGAATGGATAAACAAATTATGATCTATCCACACAATGGAATATTACTCAGCAAAAAAGGATGGATTATTGATAAATGCAAAAAATGGATGAATGTCACCATAATTATTTTGAGTAAAAGGAGCAAGACAAAAAGTACAAACCATATGATTCCATTTATATAAAATGATAGAAAATGTAACTAATTTGCAATGTAAGCAATCATATCAATCATTGTCTGGGACTGGGTAGGCACAGAATGGAAAATTCCATAGGGGCATGAGAAAACTCTTGAAATTAATGGATATCTTCATTACCTTGATTGTGGGAATAGTTTCTGAATTGTATTAACATGTTAAAACTCATCAAATCTTCATTCACATAATTTTCATTCATGTTGGATGGACAACATTACATATTTATGGCTTTTTTTCTGAGTTCCCCCACCCTCTATCACAATATGGTGTAAATGGATCTGCACTGTATACATTGCTAAAGTCTCCAGCTCATCAGTATAGGTGAGCAAGAGTAACATGTGTATAGGTAAAACATGTATGCTCCTGGAAATGTAGAATAAACCCTACAAATATACAAGTGTCTGCAACATCAGTAAGGTTTTTAGGGATTCAGTTGTCTGGGACATGCCAAGATTATCTTCTTCAAAGTTATAGAAAAATGACTCTCTCCCCTTTCACCATTAACAAAGAAATATAGGACTAGCCTGGCCTCTTAGGTAGTACAGGCAGCATATTTCACACTTTCAATGACCACTCCAATCCATTTGCCAATGTTATTAACAGAGATGACTTCCATCTTGGATGGATCCTAGAGCAAGAAAGGGCTTGTCAGCAGATCCAGGCCATTGTGAACAGTGCCCTGCTGTTTGGCTAATTCAATGCATTAAAGCTTATGGTATTACATGTAACTTAGATGGAGAATATGCCATTTGGGTTTATGGCAAGTTCCAATAGAAGAATTACAGTGTAGCAATGTAGACTCCTTAGTTCTGGAGGAAAAAAAAAGTCTTGTTATTGGGAGAGAGAACTATATATATTATTTAAAAATCACAGTACCACCTGTGTGGTACTGGGCCCTGCGAGAGATTGAGTTTCTAACTGTGGGATGTCAAATACCCACAAAATCAGAGGTATTCTCCAGTCTACTAAATCACAAGGGGCAGCACACTCAGCAGGAATCCATTTTAAGAAAGGGCACATCCGGGATTGGGCACAAGCGGAACCAGAGTAAACAGCATAGGCAGGAGGCGCAGATGCCCTGTCACTGCAGACTGTAGACTGTAGTGGCCTCTACCTCAGCTCACGCCTAAGGTCACATAGAGAACCTTTGCTTGATTCCTGGATGGGTCACCTTAGAATGCTTATACTAGGGTGCACAGGAAGAATCCTGCCAAACTTTAAGCTATGACTGCTCTCTGGTCACTTCAAACTCCTCATACTAAAAGACCATCAGATGAAGAAAAGGGTTGCTATACTCACAGAGATAATTGACACTGATTATCAGGAAAAGACAGGACTTTTATTTCACAATAAGAACAGGCAAGAATATTTTTTCTTTTTCTCTTTCTTTCTTTCTTTTTTTTTTTTTTGAGAGGGAGTCTTGTTCTGTCACCAGGCTGGAGTATAATGGCATGATCTTGGCTCAGTGCAACCTCCAATTCCCTGGCTCAAGTGATTCTCTTGCCTCAGCCTCCCGAGTAGCTGGGATTACAGGCATGTGCCACCATGCCCAGCTAATTTTTGTATTTTTAGTAGAGACGGGGTTTCACCATGTTGGCCATGCTGGTCTTGAACTCCTGACCTCTTGATCCACCTGCCTTGGACTCCCAAAGTGCTGGGATTACAGGCGTGAGCCACTGTGCCCTGCTGGCAAGAATATATTTAATGCTCAGGTGTTGCATTGAGTCTCCATTGATGCTTCATTTTAATATTGAATGAAAACATTCAATAATCACAGACTGAGATTGACATAGTAAAAAGGGGGTCAGACCTTCTATAGCAACAGTGGTGCCAGGAAAGAGTGAGCGAAATGCAGATAAGTGGTGAAGGAAGAGGGTGATTCCTACTTACGACTTTAAGGAAGATCAGCTGTAGCAGTAGAGGCTGCAGTTGTCCCACCAATATTTCTCTTGTAAAATCTGGGGATATGAGACTCATCAGTATCCTGTGGAATCCGTCCTCTGCTATAAGGAACTCACTGTGAATAGCAGGGATAGTTGAGAGACACAAGTGGTTGACCTAGTGGATGCTGTGGTGTCATAACTAGATCTCCTCTTCAGCATGGACATATCTATCCCCAAAACACAAATAATGCCGGGGCTGGTGGCTCACTACTGAGTGTTCACTGGAAAATTTCCAAGGAAACTGTCTTCCCAAGACAATACCTACTCCTTGGGGCAGCCATTGGCTAATGAATGACTGTTTCATATAAACAACGTCCTCTGCACTTGCATCAATTTAGAATAGCTCTGAAGAGCAATAGCTCTGGACATCCCATGGGATCAGCCAAGGTCTCATTTGCGACTGGGTTGTGAGTCAGCCCCTGTCTTAAAGCAGCCATGCTCAGTTCCTCCCAGCAGTACCCCCTGAAACGGTTCCCCAAAGAACAGTCTGCATGTAGCATCCATGGAGTTGGAAAAGTCTTTTTCCAAGGATCCTAATTCAAGGCCTGCTTGTGCCTTTTAAAGTTAATTTGTCTCCTTTCCAGATATACACAGTTCACCAACAGTTTTCTAAATGAGCAAGGAGAGGTACTGGGAAAACAAGAAATTAGCTCACATATCAGAAACAAAACTCCTCCGAACTACCAATATTCGGCAACCAAGGACTTCATTCATAAACATTATTGATACTCAAAGACTACTAGACTTTTGATGGAATGCAACAGCACAATAAAAGAGCTAAATGAATAAACAGAATAATTGGGCAAGAGAAGAGGAGGCTAAACATGTTAATTGGTATTCTTGATCTAACTATCTTTCCCCCAATTACCACTGACGTTGAGGAGCTTTTTATATTCTTATAGGCAATTTGTGTGTTCTCATCTGCGACTTCCTTATATATACTGTTTAATAACATGTTGGCTATGTCATACATATCTAATTAAAGCCAGAGAAGAAAGTTTTACTTGCCTGTTTTTGTTATTGGTTTTTGTTTTCTTATTTAACTTCATAGCTCACTTGATTTTTTTCTCTTTCTGCTGTCTTGAACCAACGTTCGTTTTTCTAAAGACAGAGTTCTTTGTGTCATCATGATATAGGAGTCATTTTTTACTAGTTCTGATGGGAAGAGTGGCTTCTGTGTTTGACCATCAACTAAGAACAGTGTCCCAATGGGCAGAAACAGTAATTCAGGTCTCTCTGTGTAGTTCTATTAAATATCCTCTCCTGCCTGTTCTATTTGAGGGCCTTAGTGCATAACCATTATCAATATTAGTGTATTTGCTTGCCATGCCCAAATACATTCTTCACTAGATACACTTGAGCCCATAAGTTGTGTTGAGTGTGTGTGAGAGAGAAGAGACGCATTTGTGTACAGTGTGTAGGCCCTGGATTGTTAGGCAATTTAAAAGTAGTCATTTGGGTACAAATAATGCACAAAATAATGGTAACTGTAAAATATTTTAGATTCAGTTCCTAACCAGGTAATAAGAAAAAAATTAGTAACTCTAGAAAAGGTGATGTCTTACAATGCACCTAATCTATATTTTTCATTCAATATCATTGGAGAGACCATTTATAAAATGCAGTGATGAAGACAGCAGTCTCTGCAGCTTGTTTGTCTGCATTTGAATCCCAGCTTTGTCCTTTTAGGAAGATCACTTCACTTATCAGAATTTCAGTTCCTCTGTCTATGAGTAGCTACCTACTTCCTGGGGTAGATGTTTGGATTAAATTTATAACTGCCCAGAACACAGGAACCACTAGGTAAGGGTAAATGATTATTATTTTCTTTAAGATTGCTAGCAAAGACTCAGATAGACTAATATTCATAAATCAGTTTTAAAAGCCATTTAGAATAATCTTTAATTTTGTTGTAAATTAAAGGGGGTGATTTAAAATTACTAATGGTAAGCTTCACGGAAATATCATTTGGTTTTATTTATTCTGTGAATATTTAAAAAAATTTAAAAGTCTAACAATGTGGCTGGGTGTGCTGGCTCATGGCTGTAATCCCAGCACTTTGGGAGGCTGAGGTGCATGGATCACTTGAGGTCAGGAGTTTGAGACCAGCCTGGACAACATGGCAAAAAACAGCCTCTACTAAAACAATAAAAAACATTAGTCAGGCGTAGTAGCAAGCACCTGTGCAGTAACAGCTACTCAACAGGCTGAAGCAGGAGAATTGCTTAAACCCAGGAGGCGGAGGTTGCTATGAAATAGGATTGTGTCGCTGCACTCCAGCCTGGGTCACAGAATGAGACTCTATCTCAAAAAAAAAAAACATCTAACAATGTTAAAAATTATCTTCAATCTTTATATTTCAAACTGCTTCGTTCCCATTGTTGTAGACAGTTAAACACATTTAAGAAATATGTTTTCTTCTTCTTACTCTTTTTCAGACATGGTCCTGTTCTGTTGCCCAGGCTGGAGTGCAGCAGTGCAATCTCTGCTGACTGCAACCTCCACCTCCCGGGGTCAGGTGATTCTCCCACCTCAGCCTCCCAAGTACCTGGACTCAGGTGTGCACCAGTATGATCAGCTAATTAAAAAAAAAAAATTTTGTAGAGACAGGGCTTCACTGTGTTGCCCAGGCTGCTCTTGCACTCTTGGACTCCTGCAATGCACCCACCTCAGCCTCCCAAAGTACTGGGATTACAGCCATAAGCCACTGCGCCCAAACCTAGAAACGTGTTTTCTAATAAGATTCTTGTAGGTGGACATTACATTAATTTGGTTAATCCTGTGTTAAACCTTTAAGGTTTACTGTGGAATAACACAACAGAGATATGTTTTTTCTGTGTTTAATAGATCATTTTAAAACAAATCTTAAATATGACTCAATGCTTCTGTTAGGTTAGATTTAAAACCAAGTCTAGATTTCAAGTCGTTGTAAATATGCTATTTTACCTAGTGAATTATTCCATGCTCTTTTTTTTTCACTTATGAGAATTGTTTGAAGTGTTGCTTTGAATGTGTATACTCTCTTCTATACTAACACTATATAATGTGATTCCTTGTAAGAATGGTTTGCAGTGCTGCTTTGAATGTACGTGTGTACACTCTTCTATATTAACACACTATATAAAATAGTTCCTTGTGAGAATGGTTTGCAGTGCTGTTTTGAATGCATGTGTGTATACTCTTCTATATTAACACACGTATAAAATAGTTCCTTGTGAGAATGGTTTGCAGTGCTGCTTTGATGCATGTGTGTACAGTCTTCTATGTTAACAGACTGTATAAAATAGTTCCTTGTGAGAATGGTTTGCAGTGCCGCTTTGAATGCATGTGTGTACACTCTTCTATATTAACACACTGTATAAAATAGTTCCTTGTGAGAATGGTTTGCAGTGCTTCTTTGAATGTACATGTGTACACTCTTCTATATTAACACGCTATGTAAACTAGTTCCTTGTGAGAATGGTTTGCAGTGCTGCTTTGAATGTATGTGTGTACACTCTTCTATATTAACACACTATGTAAAATAGTTCCTTGTGAGAATGGTTTGCAGTGCCGCTTTGAATGTATGTGTGTACACTCTTCTATATTAACACACTATATAAAATAGTTCCTTGTGAGAATGGTTTGCAGTGCCGCTTTGAATGCATGTGTGTACACACTTCTATATTAACACAGTATATAAAATAATTTCTTGTGAGAATGGTTTGCAGTGCTGCTTTGAATGTATGTGTGTACACTCTTCTACATTAACACACTATATAAAGTAGTTCCTTGTGAGTATGGTTTGCAGTGCCGCTTTGAATGCATGTGTATACACTCTTCTATACTAACACACGATACAAAGTAGCTCTTTGGAGCATCCATCTCCATTCACTTCTCATGAAGCCTTGTTGAAGCAAAATTCAAAGGTGCTAAATAGGCTATTACAAACAACTGCATTCATAAAAATTTGAAATAATTTGAGGAAAAACAACCTTTTCAATAAACCTGACCTTTCTCTCCTCTGGTTTCTGTTTTCTCTCTACTTTTTAATAACTTCTTTTCACCAAGAGCTGCTCTTGGAAACGAAACTTCCCAAACTTCTACACATTTAATTATTTTAATCTTTACCTCAAAGACCTCCTTGGCCACACATCCTTTCCTTACTCATTACTACCTCTTGAGTCTTGCATCAAACTCACCGTTAGCTGGTGAATGAAGGGGGAAAATTTTGGTTGATCCTTAGGGGTGAGTCAGGAACTCATTATTAGCATTTATGTTGAAAAAATAAAGGTGACATTAATATAGGCTTATAATATTGATACAGCCTTGAGTAAGAGTAAAATTGAGGTAACTTTGCTGTGATAACCAACTGAGCCTAGGGGCTAATGGAAAAAAAGGGTGAAGCTAGAGGAATGAAAATAATTGTTTCTTTGGAAGTTTTGTATTAAGACATTTTCCTGTAGGGGATAGTGTCTCTACCTGCCACTAGTACCACCTACTTGATTGCTCTCCTCTGCTCTCTGATTCAAAAGGGATTCAGATTTTTCAGGAATGGTATAGAAATACTGAAAATACAAATGGAAAGGTACTACTATTTTGTCAGTGAGTAACGGAAAAGAATGTGCTAGTTACACAAAGAACCTGAGGGAATTTCTAGTGCTGTCAGATGACAAAATTGACAACTGGGTGCTTTGGTAGGACCTTTGTGTTAGCCGTGGCTTGCCTGCATATTTTGTAGTGACACGTTTTTTACTGTTCTACGTGGCTGTATAATTAAGCTACATTAAATAAATGTATGCTTTTTGCTTGCAACAGTTGATATTGTTTATTTTGTTATCCAATCATCCTGGTTCTTATTATAGCTGCTCAGATGGAAAGAGAAAAATGATCAATGAGCGTAAGTGGAAAAAAGAAGGAGAGAGTAAAAGAATGCAAAAAGGAAAACTGTTGTGGAGTTTTGAGGCACAAAAAGTTGAGAATGCAGATGAATAAATAAATGGCCAAAGAGATGATTAATGTGTTTATATTGTATGGTACACACTCTAAGAGAAAATATACTTTGAAAGAAAAAGAAATTTTTCAATGATTACAAAGTTGGTTTAACAAAACACTGCTCTTATTGTCAAAATAAAAACTGTACCTTCTCAGCTATGCACACCGTTTGGGGTATAATAAATATGTTCTTGGCAGAAAGAACGATTGATTTATCTTATTTTCCTCATGACTTTCATATTACACAGTGAGAAGCAATCAGACAGTGGATTTCTTGTGGGCAAGTTCAGTCAATCATCAAGTATTCTCAAACCTCTGCCTTGCAAATAAAATGATGGCATTTGAAGAAAAATAACACATCTCAGGAAGGTGGCATGTAGGGATTGAGCCAATGACATTTTGATTGGTTTCATTTCCTTTTAAATAAGTCTATTTTATGTATAGATGCAGTGTGAAATCACTCCCAGGGTTGGCATGAGGAGGGGAGGTTTTCAGAATCAGAATACGATTGCTGTTATTAAAATTCAAATGAAAGGGAGAATTGGAAAAATCAATTCATCTTCATAATCAGGAAGATGTGTAAAAATTTTTTTTTAGATTTGTAAATTTTTAAACACAATATTTTGATTGAATCTGGTCTTAAATGTTTTTCAGATAATTATATATTTGTTACATCATTCATAGGTAATAGCATTATTAATTTTATGAATGAAATGTACTTTAGTGTGCACACATGAGAATATTAGGACAATATGTACTATAATATAGACCTGGAATTCCTAGAATTGAGGGAAGAGTTACAAAGTCCTAAAAATCCTGAGACCCTGAGATATGTAAATATTAGGACATAGGGGTGGTTTAACAGAATAGTCACCAAGCATAGAAGAGTAGGGGAGGTGTTGCTCGTATTAACCTGTGTTGAAAGAGATAAAGAGACCTGCAATGACTGTACATTCAGATGGAAGATGGCCAGATTGAGGAGGGAAGTAAGTGAATGTGGAAGAATAGCAATACAACACGACACTGTTGACTGTGGCTAGCTACCCTAACTAGAGTCCCACTGTTCCTGGAAGAGCTCAAGTGTGGATAGTTGCCTGAAGTGAGGAAGACTGGTACAAATTGTTTGTGGTATAGAGCTTAAGAGTCAATGTTGGCTATGTTAGGTTTTTAAGATGTGTATTAGATAGTCAAGTAGAGATGTCACTAGAATAATTAAATATAAAAATCTGGCCAGGTGTGGTGACTCACACCTGTAATCCCAGCACTTTGGGAGGCTGAGGTGGGCAGATTGCTTGAGACCAGTGTGGACAACATGGTGAAACCTATCTCTACAAAAAATACAGAAGTTAGCCAGGCATGATGGTGTGTGTCTGGAATCCCAGCTACTTGGGAGGCTGGGGTGGGAGGATCGCTTGAGGCCAGGAGCAGATGTTGCAGTGAGCTGAGATTATATCATTGCAGTACAGCCTGGGGGATGGATGTGAAGCCCTGTCTCAAAAAACAAAACAAAACAAAACAAAACCTGACATTTAGGGGAGAGAGAGCAGAAGTATATAAAATGGAAAGCAGGTGGAATTTAATGTCTGGCACTAGCATG
>PVKP010012274.1:0-58831 GCA_004027715.1 Plecturocebus donacophilus | reverse complement strand
GGCAGGAGAGGGAAAGAAGGCAGGAAAGCAAAGGTGGGAGGGAGAAAGGGAGGGAAGGAAGGGAGGGAGGAAGGAAGCGGGGGAGAGAAAGAAAAAAGAGACACAGGAAATGCAATTTACACCTTCATCTCTGCCTGCTAGTGTAACCGCCTGCTCACTTTCAAGACCTTTTCCGGAAGGAATTACTCATCTGTCCTTCTGGAAATCTGGGCAAACGCAGAGTCAGCAGCAGGCAGGACAGGCCCTAGTGGCTGGTTTTGCAGCTGTGATCTTTCCCAAGACAAACCAATCTGTGTCACCAACATTCACCCAACAATCCTACTTTCCAATGCTTCTCCTTTAGAAGGGACTCTGGGTATGGCGCCTTGCATCCGTAGATATTAAGCTACACCACATTATGCTACATTATGGGCAATTCACGAGGTGCTGGACATCCAGAGACGGCTGAGCATGATGCCTGCCTTCAAGAAATCCCAGTAGGGCATTAGAGGTGCTGTGGTCAGTGTATTAGAATAAAAACGAGGGGAAGAATAGCAGCTGAACTTGGAAGGCTTACCAAGGACCAGATACCGTAACAAGCTACAATTTCCTAACTGCTTTACACATATTACCTAATTCATTCTTCGTAACAACCCTGTGCAGAAGGTATCATTATGCCTGTATGCATGGCGGCATACCCAGAGTCCCTTTTAAAAGAGAAGTATTGGAAAGTAGGATTGTTGGGTGGATGTTGGTGACACAGATTGGTTTGCCTTGGGGAAGATCACAGCTGGAAATTCTAGCCACTAGGCCCTCTCCTGCCTGCTGCTGGCTCTGCAACTGCCCAGATTTCCACAATGACAGATGAGCAGTTCTTTCTGGAAAAGGTTGCCCTAAACAGACTCCTATGTGAAGAAGATTCTACACCTATGCAGATGAGCTCATTAGCTAAGCAATTGTTAGAAGAAATGAATACAGGAACAATAGAACAATAAAGGACGTCCAGGAAAACCCATTAATCCCTCAAAATGACTTTTCTTGTTCGGCACGGTGGCTCACGCCTGTCATCCCAGCACTTTGGGAAGCCGAGGGGGCAGATCACCTAAGGTCAGGAGTTCGAGACCAGCCTGACCAACACGGTGAAACCCCGCCTCTACTAAAAATACAAAAATTTGTCAGGTGTGGTGGCATACACCTGTAATCTCAGCTACTTGGGGAGGCTGAGGCACAAGAATCGCTTGAACCCAGGAGGCCGAAGTTGCAGTGAGCAGAGATTATGACATTGCACTCCAGTCTGGGTGACAGAATGAGACTGTCTCAAAAGAAAAAAAAAGAGAGAGAGAAAAAAAGAAAGGCTCTTCTTCTTCCCTCTCATCAAAAGTCACCTCTGTGATAGCGGTACTTCACAAACATCTCTTTCGGAGGTTCCTGTCATTAACTTATACTACCACCTTTTTTTTTTTTGAGACAGGGTCTCACTGTGTTGCCCAGGCTGGAGTGCAGTGGTGTGATCATGGTTCACTGCAGGTTCAAACTCCTCAGCTCAAGCAATCTTCCTGCCCCAGCCTCCCCGGTAGCTAATTTTATATGTTTACAGAGATAGGGTCTCCCTATGTTACCCAGGTGGGTCTTGAATCCCTGGGGTCAAGCAATCCTCCTGCCTGGGCCTCTCAAAGTGTTGAGATTACAGGCATGAGCCACTGGACTGGCTTCATATTGTCGTTTCACATGGAGTGACAGTTTCTTTTCACTTCTTGCAGTCTGTTTTCCTGAGCAGCCATTTAGCTCCACAGAGGTCCAACACCTCCCAGAGACCTCCATCCTCCCCATATCCTTAAATGAACACCCATTCATCCCAGTTAAGTCCACAACAGCACCCCCCCCACACACCCCCGCTTCCTTGCCATATGAGCTCTGAAACCACCAACAAGGCAAATTGAGGATTCATGACAAAGATTCAGGCTTCTGGGAGTTTCCAGGGTATAAAGCCGTGTAGTTCCTATCACTCGTATGGTCCAGGCAGCCCAAGATAAAATTGGCAAGGTATCCAGCACTCCTCTCTGGTGGTGGATTTGATTTGTCCGCGAAGCTGAGGACGTTGTGTTAAGGGAGTTGATTCCAAAAAGGATTAGATGGGAATGCAATACACGGATGCACAGCAGAGCGGCCGTATGTGTAGACAGCCCTTTTGGTAATGTGCTTGCTGCCTGCCTTATCATTAAATCAGATCAACAAAAGGCAAAAGGCTTTGCCAAGGCTGCCCCTAAAAGTTTGCCAGAGTTCTTTCATCAGCCTAATTGGTCATCTGCATTAACTGCTAAGACTTTTTAGGACCTCATGCGTTTCCACCTGGAGTTGAGATAGATTTATCAAGCCTTTCCCTGCAGAGAACTTGCAGGAGAAGTAGGAAATGAATTTAAAGACCCAGATACCAGCATCAGGAAAAGGGACTTTTTGAAGCAGAAAGCAGGTCATACAGGGGCTCTTGGTAGAAATGAGAAAGTAAGAGGCCTTTCTATCAGCCATGTTGGAAACAGATGTTGGAAATAGATGCCACAAAGAAAAATTAGCACTGAGACAAAGAGTGTTTCAGCAACGCAGTTTTTACCTCCTGGACTGCAGGAAGGGTACTCCCGGTAGCCATTGTGCCACGAGAATACAAAGAACAAAGAGAAGGCATGTAAATTTACCTTACGCATTTGGGGTCCTCCTTACTGCTGTGCCTGAGCTCCGTTGGCTGGAGTCAGACCTTACAAATCTAAACTAAAACCCGACTGGCCAACAACTGAAAACTTTTCTGAACTGGTAAAAGCAGTGGAGAGCCGGGACATGCCTGTGAGCACGCCCAGCACAGACATCTTGGTTAAAGTACAAGGACAGAATGCACTACGTGACTGCAAGCCTGGCATGTCTCACAGCTACACAGGATAGGGCTTCACAAAGTTATTAGCGCACTTATTCTTTAACAAGAAAGGAAACTTTCAAAAGGAACTTTCTCCTTCCCACAAGCCACAACCCTTGGGCCTGAGTAGCCAAGCGAGTCCCTCTGAAGCAGCGGTCTCCAACCTTTTCGACACCATGACTGGTTTCATGGAAGACAGTTTTTCCACGGACCAAGGTGAAGTAGCGGGGGCAATGGTTTCAGGATGATTCAAGCACATTACATTTATTGTGACTTGATTTCTATTATGACGTTCTTCACAAAACCTCTTTCAGAGGTTCCCCTAATTAACTCACACTGCCATTTTTTTTTTTTTTTTTTGAGACAGCGTCTCACTTGGGTTGTCCAGGCTGGCATGCAGTGGTGCAATCACCATATAATGAAATAATTATACAACTCACCTTATGTAGAATCAGTGGGAGCCCTGAGCTTGTTTTCCTGCAACTAGAGGGTCCCGTCTGGGGGTGACGGGAGGCAGCGACGACATCAGGCATTAGGTTCTCGTCAGGAGCGGGAACCTAGATCCCGCGCATGCGCAGTTCACTATAGGGTGCGCGCGCCTCTGAGAATCTAAAGCCGCAGCTGACCTGACAGGGGGCGGAGCTCAGGCGGGAATGCGAGCCACGTGCGCGCTGTCTGCTTCCTAACTAGCCACAGACCGTATCCAGTTTCCTGATGTAAAGAACGCAATCGGCCAGGTGCAGCGGCTCCTGCCTGTAATAATTTCAGCACTTTGGGAGGCTGAGGTGGGAGCATCACCTGAGAGGTCAGGAGTTCAAGACCATCCCAGCCAACATGGTGCAACCAAGTGTCTACTAAAAATACAAAAAAAATTAACTGGGTGTGGTGGCAGGCGCTTGTAGTCCCAGCTACTTGGGAGGCTGAGGCAGGAGAATCGTTTGAATTCGGGAGGCGGAGGTTGCGTGAGCTGAGATCACGCCATTGCACTCCAGCCTGGGCAGCAAGAGCAAAACTTCATCTCAAAAGAAAATAAAAGAAAAAAGAACACAGTCACTTCTTCCCACTCCACTCACACTTGGCCAGGGGTACTTATTTTTACACGTAACTACTTGCAATCTGGCTGCCTGGTCAGAACCACATTCCCAACTCCCAAAGAGAAAAGTAGATTTTTTTTTTTTTTTTTTTAACTTAGCATGCATCTTACTCTGTCACACTCTTAAAATGCATGCGAAGTGAAATATAATGTTTGGAGTTTTTCCCCACATAGTACAATGAGAAGTAGAGCACAGAAACTTCTGCAGGTGAGGACATCTTGGATAATCAGTTACCCACATGGTGCTACGAAATTGCAGCAATGGCACCAACAGCCAAAAAAAAAAAAATTCTCAAAATGAAAATAAGATATTTAGGGCCTGGCGAGGTGGCTCATGTATGCAGGAATCCAGCACTTTGGGAGGCCCAGGCAGGCCTATCACCTGAGGTCAGGAGTTCTGGACCATCCTGGCCAACATGGCAAAACCCGGTCTCTACTAAAAATACAAAAATTAGCTGGGCGCAGTGGTACACGCCTGTAATCCCAGCTACTTGGGAAGCTGAGGTGGGAGAATCGCTTGAATCCAGGAGGTGGAGGTTGCAGTGAACCAGGATTGTGCCACAGCACTCCAGCCTGGGTGACAGAGCAAGACAAAAGAAAGAAAGAGAAAGGAAGGAAGAAAGAAAGGAAGAAAGAAAGAAAGAAAGAGAAAGAAGAAAGAAGGAAAGAGAGAGAGGGAGGGAGGGAGGAGAGGAAAGAAAGAAAGAGAAAGGGAGAAAGGGAAGAGAGGAGGAGGGAGGGAGGAAGGGTGGAAGGGAGGGAAAAAGAAGAAACAGGGTATTTAGATTAATCTCTGACATGGGTTTAGTGCTTTTTACTTGTTCCCAAACCATTTCATACATCTGCTACTTTATAGGATTTGCACTTCTCTGTGATACAGGAAAGGAAGTTGACTTTCTCCCAGGTCCTTCCCACCTAGTGTGAAAGGTACGTGACTTGCTCAAAGTCTCACAATCTTGTGAACCCTGAAAATTTGAGACAGGTCTCAGTTAACTTAGAAAGTTGATTTTGCCAAGGTTGAGGACACACACTCATGATGCAGCCTCAGGAGGTCGTGATGACATATGCCCCAGGTGGTCAGAGCACAGCTTGGCTTTATACATTTTAGGGAGCAAGGGGTCATCAATTGACATATATAAAACGAACACTGGTTTGGTCTGGACAGGCGGGACAACTGGAAGCAGGGAGGGAGCTTAAGAAACAGATAGTTGCATTCTTTTGAGTTTCTGGTTAGCCTCTCCCAAGGAGGCGATCAGATATGCATTTATCTCAGTGAGCAGAGGGGCGACTTTTAATAGAATGGGAAGCAGGTTGGCCCTAAGTAGGTCCCAGCTTGACTTTTCCCTTTAGCTTAGTGATTTGGGGGCCTCAAGCTATTTTCCTTTCACATTCTCAAAGACTAAAACCCAGCTTTTGCCCATGCAAATATCCTCAAATATTTATTTCCTGCAGCAATAGGAAGAGGTAAGGACTGCTGCAAAGATTCAGCCAGGAACCCGACTCATATATCTGAATGCCAGAATCGGTGCTTTCCTGCTTCCATTCAGACAAGATCAGGGACGGCTATGTGTTTCGGGGCAAGTTTCCTTCCTGTGTCAAATTATCCTGTTTAGTATTATGTTTGCACAGCACACAAGCCATCAAAATGCAGGCAGATAAAAAAATGGAGCGAAAGCTAAAACTGAGTGAAAGAATTCTGTTTTCTCAACTTGTAAGGGATAGTTTTTGTGGTCTCAGCTCACTGCAACCTCCACCCCCCGGATTCAGGGGATTCTCCTGCCTCAGCCTCCTGAGTAGCTGGAACTATAGGAATGTGCCACCACTTTCGGCTAATTTTTTTTTTCTTAGAGATGAGATTTTGCCATGTTGCCCAGGTTAGTCCCGAACTCCTGACCTCAAGTGATCCACCCACCTCGACATCCTGAAATACTGGGATTACAGGCACGAGCCACTGCATCCAGCTTCATGAATAGGTACTTTAATTAAAGGGGGTAACAATAATGATACCAGCCAGTGTCTTTTCTTTGTATTTAATTAATTAATTAATTTTTTTGGAGATGGAGTCTTGCTCTGTCGCCCAGGCTGGAGTGCAGTGGCGCAATCTCGGCTCACTGCAGCCTCCACCTCCCAGGTTCCAGCGATTCTCCCACCTCAGCCTCCCGAGTAGCTGGGATTACAGGCACACCACCACGCCTGGCTAATTTTTTATATTTTTAGTAGAGATGGGGTTTCACCTTTTGGCCAGGCTGGTCTTGAACTCCTGACGTCAAGTGATCCATCCGCCTCAGCCTCCCAAAGTGCCGGAATTACAGGCGTGAGCCACTGTGCCCCACCCATTGTCTTCTTTTAGATCCCCTTCCAGAAAGGATTCTGAAACAAGGACTTCAGGACAGGGCTTTTATTTGGGAGGCAGTCTCAGGAAATGCAACTGAGATCAGACACAACAAAAAAGGCAGTCAGTTGTACACTAATGGACAGGTTCATGGCTATATTGCTCTCTGAGCAAACAAGGTCCAGGACAGCCATGACCTTTCAAGGAGCCAACAAGAATGCGCCTCAGAATAGGTCCACCATGTGATATTGATGTAAGCCGTGATGGGTTTGCTTTTTGTTGTGGTCGTTTTGTTTGTTTTACAAAACCCTTGTTTCTCAGTAGTGGAGGGTTGCCCCTGGAGGGTCAAATGCCTGTCATTTATCAGCTGCCCCATACCCAGGCTCAGCCAATCCCCAGGGCCCTGGAGAAAACCCCCACAGAATGAAGCAACAGCTGTGGGGGCTTGAGGTGGGAACATGTTTGTTCTAAGACACAGTCACTGTCATGGAAGCTTCAAGTGGACACAGAGCAGAAACCAGGCCAGCAGTACCTCCCACAGCCTGGACTAAAATAATGGGTTCTTGCAGTATGCCATCTGAAAGTGACCTCGGAGATTGTGTTCATTTCCTCGGGTTGCTGCGACAAATTACCACAAACCAGGTGGCTGCCGGCAAAGGAAATGTATTCTCTCGTAGTTCTGGAGGCCAGAAGATGGAAACCTAGGTATTAGCAGGATGGCATTCCCTCCGGAGATTCGAGGGAAGGCCATGCTCTTTCATTCTTCCAGCTTCTGGTGGCTCCAGCTGTAGGGTCCAGCCCTACAGGGTCCTTTGAGCCCCTCTCTGCTGGTGTGGAGACAAGAAACTGTAGAAATAAAAGACACAAGACACAGAGATAGAGAAAAGAGAATTTGGTCCCAGGGGTCCACTGCCAGCCAAAGCGCGGAGTCTGGCAGTGGCCCCGAGTGTCCGCACGCTCTGACTTTTATTGAGTGCAAAGCTGGGGGCCGGGTAGGTAGGGCATGGCATTGGTGGTCCGTGATGGGGTCAAGTACATCATGTATCATAGGGATGGGGGCCCAAGACTTTCTAGTAGCCAAGATGAGGTAAGGAGCATAATGTGTCAGCACTTTTCCATACTCGTCAAGAAAGAGCAAAGACATTAAGATATACATTACTTTTACTGATTATCTCTTCTAAGAGAGAAGGAACCAGGTGCAGAAGCGGAACATGAGAGCGGACATGGAACGTGAGCACTGAAGCACAGAGTCACGTAGAGACAATTAAGCCCCAGGGTATCTGCGGGTCTCCCTGACAGCCGTCAGGCCCACCGCAACAGCCTGGAGGAGCGGAGTTTTCTGCTAACTCCCCAGAGGAAGGAGATGTCTCAGCGATCTTGGATGGCTCCTTCCCTAGCTGGCTAAACAGCGGCGTTGGCACTGGCGCACAGCAGAGGCACCCTTTAGCAGCCCTTACGTGGGCGAGACAGAGGGCTTAAAGCATCCTGCCTTCGGGTCATTCCTTTCCCAGTGTTACCCCAGGTTCACACTTCGGGACCTGAAAGGCATCAGTAAAAGAATTAAGATCACCTATGAATAACTAAGATCACCTATGAACAACTAAGGTCACCTATGCATAACTGCTATGGTTATATCTCTAGTTATTTTCTTCTTCGTTATGCATATGGCCATCGGCTGAGGCTCGGACTCTGGCATCGGCACTTACGGGGCCTCCCCCCACATCCAGGCAGGCGTTCTGGGGCTTGTGGCCGCATCCCTCCCGGCTCTTCTCTGTCTTCACATTGCCTCTTTCCCTCTCTGTCTAATCTGTCTCTGCCTCTCTCTTACAAGGACTCAGGTTAGATTTTGTTACCACTCGGCTAATCCAGGATGATCTCATCTTAAGATTGTCAACTAATGACCTCTGCACTGCATGCAGAACACTCCACGGAGTAGGCAAGAGCCCCTGCCCCATCCCCTGAAGCTGCAGCTGCCCAAACTGTGGCTGTAGACTCAGGCATCCCCGCACCCTTGGGGGCCTGGGAAGGACACGCCTGCCCTTGCAGGCTGGAAGGTGCCTGCTACCGCTGCCTGCTTCTCCCTGCTCCTGGCACTCGCTCAGATCTCGGAGCAGAGCTGGGCCAAGCCCAGGCACCATGAACAGCAGTAGGAGGCAGATAGATTCCTGGGCAGAAGGGGTGGGTCCCCAACAAGGCCCCACCTTCAGGCTAGGAAGGGCCTAAAGGCTGGGCGCCGGGCTGCTAGTCTCACAGACCAGATTGGGAACTTGTGTTTTTTCTGGGTTGCGCGTGACTGCCCCAGACCAATTGACTTGCTCTTCCTCCCCTCTGAGGTCCATAAGATCCCCCAGGCTCAGCCAGAGATTAGCAGGCCACAGGACAACCAGCTGCAGAGAGGAGCTGCCTTCTCTGCTGAGAGGTCCAGAGTCCTGCAGAGACATCAGGACTACCAGCTGCAGAGAAGAGCAAGCCATTCCAGGGCCTCCTCTCTGCTAGGAGCTGGACAGATGTCAAGACGATCAGCTGCACAGAGGAGCTACCCACTCAAGAGCTGAACACTCAACGGGACAGTTGAACCAGTTGAACATCCCAAATTTTTGTATTTTCAGTAGAGACAGGGTTTCACCATGTTGGCCATGCTGGTCTTGAACTCCTGACCTCAAGTGAGCCGCTCGCCTCGGCCTCGCAAAATGCTGGGATTACAGGTATGAGCCAGTGAGGCCGGCCTCAAGAGATCTTTATTTAAAAATTTGATTTATCCATCTTTGAATGATGCCAGTGAGAAAGGAAAAGAAGATGTTAAGTAAAGGTGAGTTTGTTTGGTAAATGAGGCTTCCAGATGTAAATAGGTACAGAAAGGGTCTATATCCAAGAGATGAGAACATTACAGAAATTGTAGGCCTCCTAATGCAGGTGGAAGATACTCAAAAAATCTCTAATTATGGGTGTTTCCCATCGCCCAGGATTGCTGCTGCTACAAACTAAGCCCTTTCAGGAATGTCTTCATCCGATCCTCACCAGAGCCTCGTGAGGGGGCAGAGGGGCAGAGACGTGTCCTTCACTCATTGTACAGATGAAGCAACCTGGGCCTCAGAGAAACAAAGTCCAAGTTCACACAACTGTGATTTAACAAAGAGAACAATTATCAAAGACGAGAGAGGAATCAAAGCACAGGAGACGTGAAATTGGAGGTGCAAACCCCCAAAATATCTTCAACAAATATTGGAGCCTGCCTGTGATAAAGTCTCCATGTAGAGGCAGGTGTGTCATTAAGCAGGGCTGCGGGTGGCGGGGTCCACAGAGGAGGGGCACCTGCAGAATTGGTGGTGTCAGGGAGAGCTTTTCAACCTAGCTGAAAGAAATCAGATTTAGCAGGTCCATAGGGGCTTGGGGACAGCGTTCCTGCCAGATGAAACTGCATGTGGGCTAGGAGATTGGGGGCCAGGGGTCACTGCACGGCAGACTTGCAGCTTTACTCAGTTCAGAAGATGTGTGATTATGTATTAAATACCTGTGTCTGTCTGGTTCACTTGGGAATCCCCAGTGCCCAGCAATTACCTGTGGCTGAATAACAACATCAATAATAGTAATAGCTAACATTGATCGAACACTGAGTACTGGCTGTTTCATAACGCTGCTACTGGAAAGTGCTCAATACATATTTATTAGATGAATACTAATGCATGTATTTATTCATTTGTATTAGAATTCATTCTTATTTTTTTTATTTGTTTATTCCAAAGATTGAATAGCAAGAGTGGTGAGATAATGTTGGAGTGCAGTGAGGTTCACCCAGGAGGTCAGGGACAGCAGAAGGAAGTGGGCTGTAGCCAGAGGCGACACAGGAGGGGCACTGTGGGGCTTCAGGTAAGAGGTCGGATGCACTTTAGTGTTCATTTAAAAAGAATTCACTCTGGACCAGGCACGGTGGCTCATGCCTGTAATCCCAGCATTTTGGGAGGCCGAGGGGGATGGATCACTTGAGGTCAGGGGTTCAAGCCCAGCCTGGCCAACATGGCAAAACCCTGTCTCTACCAAAAATACAAAAATTAGCTAGGCATGGTGGCATGCACCTGTAATCCCAGCTACTCGGGAGGCTGAGGCAGAAGAATCACTTGAACCCAGGAGGCGGAGGTTGCAGTGAGCAGAGATGGTGCCATTGCACTCCAGGCTGGGCAACAGAGCAAGACTCCATCTCAAAAAAAAAATAAAAAAGTTCACTCTGGCTGCTGGACAATGGATTGGAGCAGGATGAGAGGATCCTGGAACACCAAGACGCCAGAACACCTTGCAAGATCACGAAAAATGGTAGAGATATCAGAGCTACAGAAATAAGCAAATACTAACTCAGCTCACTATTGAGAAGAGGAGGGTGGTGAATGTCACAAGCCCTGGATCAAAATAGGAACAGTGTCTACTGAATTAAAACAGCTGACATTGATTGAAAGCTTGGCTCTTGCACCTGATTCAACCCTCAACCCTATAGATAGAGACAATTATTGTACCACAGTCACCCAGCTAAAACCCACATTTTAACTCAAGCTATCTGTTCACACTGGCCACCAGTTACCGCTTCTCTTTCTCAGAGTGAACACAGCTCATTATTTGATAAATCTGCAGGACTCTATGAACAAGGTTCCAAGACAAGGAGAAACTGCATCTGGAGGATGCAAAGGGCTGGCACCACCGGACGGGGCTGGCTCCATGATCCTGCACCCTGTGCGGTCGTGTGGAGCCCTGAGCCGGGAAGGTCCCTGAACTTGATTAATTGGTTTAAAGCTCTGCCATTGCTGTCTGGAGATTCCTAACAGTTTTCGAACAAGGGACCCTCGTTTTTATTTTGCACCAGCTTCCAAGCATGACGTAGCCAGAGGGAGCTGCATGGAGCAAATTCTGATCCTCACAGAGGACATTTTATTCTTTCACACGGAGCTCTCAGCAAAGCCACTGAATTTTCTTCTGACGTCGTGTTCCCCTTCAGTGCATATATTCATGGAAAGGCCGGACAACCACACAGGGAGATGTTGTAGAAATAATTTACTCTTCAACTAGAGGGTTAGGCCAGGCCATCTCCCAGAACCATCTACATCATTCAGAGGAATGATGGCACCGCAGATTACAGCAAATTGCCTCCAGTGACGGTTTCTTTATGGATATGGATTTTAACCAGGGGTGCAGATGAGAATCGCTTGGTTTAGAGAGGGTTTTTTCAAGATAAATATACCCAGGCCCTACTCAAAACATATTGAATCAAGACCATCAAGGGCATGATGGGGGGATGGACCTTCAGAAATACTCACCTGGTTTTTTAAAGATGCCCCTGATTTAAGACCACTCCTAAAACAGAGGCCGCCCCAGTTTCTCACCATCTGACACTTTTTTCTTTTTCCTTCTTTGTTTTTTGTTTTGTTTTGTTTTTAAGAGACAGGGTCCCACTCTGTCACCCAGGCTGGCGTGCAGTGGCACGGTCATGTCTCGATGCAGCCTCCTACTCCTGGACACAAGCAATCCTCCTGACTCAGCCTCCTGGGTGGCTGGGATGGCAGGAGCGTGCCACCACACCTGGCTAATTTTTTAATTAATTAATTAATTATTTTTGAGATGGAGTCTCACTCTGTCACCCAGGCTGGAGTGCAGTGGCATGATCTTGGCTCACTGCAACCTCCGCCTCCAGGGTTCAAGCAATTCTTCTGCCTCAGTTTCCTGAGTACCTGGGACTATGGGTGCCTGCCACCATGCCCAGCTAATTTTTTGTATTTTTAGTAGAGATGAGGTTTCACCATGTTAGCCAGGATGGTCTCAGTCTCCTGACCTTGTGACCCAACTGCTCAGCCTCCCAAAGTGCTGGGGTTACAGGTGAGAGCCACCACCGTGCCCGGCCCTAACTTTTTATAGTGATACAGGGTCAATCTCAGCTCACTACAACCTGTCTCCTGGGCTTAAGCCAGCTCCCCGCTTCTGCCTCTAAGTAACTGGAACTACAGGCACATGCTACCACACCAGGCTAATTTTTGTATTTTTTGTAGACATGGGGTTTTGTCATGTTGTCCAGGCTGATCTTAAACTCCTGAGCTTAAGCAATCTGGCAACCTCAGCCTCCCAAAGTGCTGGGTTTACAGGTGTGAGCTACTGCGCCTGACCCAGAGGTTTCTTAAAAGGAACACATTTGGTAAACATAAAGACTCTTCTGTACTGGAAGGAAAGCAAAGTTGCAGCTGATCCTTTTGGTTTTTTGAGACGGAGTCTCACTCTGTCACCCAGGCTGGTGTACAATGGCGCGATCTTGGCTCATTGCAACCTCCACCTCCTGGGTTCAAGTGATTCTTCTGCCTCAGCCTCCTGAGTAGCTGAGACTACAGGCATGGGCTACCATGCCTTGCTAATTTTTGTGTTTTTAGTGGAGATAGGGTTTTGCCATGTTGACCAGGCTGGTCTTGATCTCCTGACCTCAATCCAGCTGCCTCGGCCTCCCAAAGTGTTGAGATTATAGGTGTGAGTCACAGTGCTCGGCGCAGACATTTCTTAAAAGGAACACAGAACTTTGCTAAATGTAAAGGCTGTACTGGAACGAAAGCTAAGTTGCAGCTGATTCATTTTTAGATCTTTTAATCTGCCATAAAGTTCCAACTCTGCTTACTCTGTCCGGCCTCTAACATGTCAAATATCCAAAAAACGCATACTACTCAACAAAACCGAAAATGATTCAGAAATGTACAAGGAAGACAGACCCAAGGACAGATTGCATTTGGCCAACACCTCCCTTGCCAAGAAAGATCAGATAAACCCCATCTCATAATTCTATAGACCTTTTTCTTCTTTTTTTTTTAAGTTTGATTATAATAACATTCATCTGCAATGGAGTCACAGAATCATGCTGCACAGATTAATAGAATCCTCTAAGTCCTCCAGAGACATCCTAAAGCTACAGAGAACTGAATAAACTAAAACCACAGAGTACGTGGAGATCGAAGGTAGCCAGCTTAGTTACCCCAAATTGTATCATCTCAACAAACTCTCTGTCCCCTGCTGCCCCATATAAGCCGCCACCTAAGTTCCAAAGTCCTGTCTTCCAGAAAAATGCAAACAATGTTTTAACTTGAAGGGCCACCTGCTGTGTTTTTGAAAATGTGACTTGAAACAATGCCGTTCCAAATTGCATGAATCATCTCTAAATTTAGAAGTCCGCTCCTAATACTCACTGCCTGTTCTGAATCGTAAATGTTTTCCAGCATTCGGGGCAGAATCGTTGCCAAGAACTTCTTAACTCGGTGCCTCACACTCCCTGAGAGGTGAACACGAAACTACTTGCGGCACTTGGCAAGAAAACCGAGGTTCTCTGTCAGTGTGTGGCAAGATCTTGGGATGGTTTAGTCGATTCTGTGCAAAAATTAAAAGTCCCGCTCATGTCATTTGGAACAGTGGTTTTTAAATTGGGGAGTAACATCATATTCACTCCCGGACCCTCACTCCCTCTCGCTGCCCATTTTTCATTTCCCACCACCCCCCCAGCCATCTCCACCCTAAATCCCAGAATTTCTGGGCTACAAACTTAAACTAAAATCCTAACCTCTCCACTGCCGCCACCACCAACCAACCAAACTGACACCCTTGTGGCCAAGAAGACCCCAGAAAAATCTTAAAAACTGAGTCTGGCCAGGCATGGTGGCTCACGCCTATAATCCCAGCACTTTGGGAGGCTGAGGCAGGCAGATCACTTGAGGTCAGGAGTTTGAGACTAGCCTGACCAACATGGTGAAACCCCGTCTCTACTAAAAATACAAAAATTAGCTGGACATGGTGGCAGGTGCGTGGAATCCCAGCTACTCAGGAGGCTGAGGCAGGAGAATCGCTTGAACCTGGGAGGCGGAGGTTGCAGTGAGCTGAGATCACACCAGGGCACTCCAGCCTGGGCAACAGAGTGAGACTCCATCTCAAAAAAACAAACAAACAAACAAACAAAAAAACTCAACTGAGTTTCCAGCCATGATGGGTGGGAGATTGGGCTCACCTCCTAATACCTTCGCCGTTTTGCAGTTTAGACACAACAGTTGACCAGCACTGATGTTAAAATAGAGATCGCAAGACTGGCAGAACAGACTCTTTGTGGCACTAACATCAAATTATCAACAGGACCCATGGGTATGCCAGGCAAGGGTCAAATCACACACCCCATACTTAAAGAATAAACTACGTTCTAACTGACACGAGGTTTTTCTTATTCTCTAGCTCTGGCCTCCAGATAAGCAATATTAAAACAATCACAACTCGTCCAACTCACAGATGCTGTCTAACTGACCCCTGTGCCATCAGCCTTAGCTACAGCTTTGACTGGACAAGTACGTTTCTCCTGATAAGAGACCATCCACAATGGACTAATTCTGGCCAGTGTACAGAGATTGTGTACTTGCGTGCCTCAATGTCCTGGAAAGACCTTTTGATGCACAGGACCTAGCTATAATACATTTAAATGGGAAGTCTCCACCCCAGAGTGAACATTGGCAGTGTATTACATGCATGTTTGTTCAATACCCATGCTCCAGGACCGCCTTCATGAATATCCATAGCTCCTTCTGCAACCTGTTGAATATGTATGCTCGCCACCCTGTCCAGTAGAAAACTCCTATCCCAACCACTCCTCTTTCGAAACGCCTGTCTCTGGTCTTCGCTGGCAGCTGTGCCTCCTAGCCTGTGGGATGGCCACCGTGCAGGCTGTAACCCTTTTCAGAAGAAACAGTCTCATTCTCTTCCTTTCTCAATTTATAACGTGGTTTTTTTTTTTATGTTAACATATCAAATGCCTCAGAGGGAGAATCCAGTTTGTAAAGTCTCATAAATGATTCTGGTATGTGTGGGAAGTAGAAAAGCTCCTTTTTAAAGTTTCCTTTCTTGTTAAAGAATAAGTGTGCTAATAACTCTTTGTTAAGCCCTATCCTATGTAGCTGTTAAACAGGCCACGCTTACAGGCACATAGTACATTCTATGTCCTTGTACTTTAACTGAGATATCTGTGCTGGACGTGCTCACAGGTATGTCCCGGCTCTCCATTGCTTTTACCTGTTTAGAAAAGTTTTAAGTTGTTAGCCTATTGTGTTTTAGTTTAGTTTATGAGGTCTGGCTCCAACCAACGGAGATCAGACACAGCAGTAAGGACGACCCCAAATTCGTAAGAAATAAATTTGTGTGTTTTCCTTTGTTCACTGTACTCTCATGGCATAATGGCTAGCGAGGGTACCCTTTCTGCAGTCCAAGAAGTAAAAATTGCATTGCTGAAAGATCGTTTGTCTCTAATTTTTCTCTGAAGTACCAAGCATCTATTTCCAATAGTATATCTACCTCCTGATGACTAATGATGTCAGCCAATTTCTCCCTTTTCATCTGTTCTTCATCTAGATATAATCTCTCTTTTTCTTTCTCTCTTTCTTACCCACTCACCCCTACACAGCAACACACACACACACACACACACATACACACACACTCACTCACAGCCATGCATGTTAACTAATTCATCAAAGAGGATTTTTGGCAATTTAATCTATTTTATTCCATACCTCAACAAAACATCTACCTTGACCTAAAGATGACTAGAAAGAATATAACTCATCCTCATGAAAAAGAAATACCTGCAGGAAGGATGGGCTCCATTGTAGAGGGTTGTTACAATGTATTTTTTTCTTCTTTCTTTCCTTTCCGCCCCCACCCCGACCCCCCCACGTGGGATGTGGCTGTATCTGCACAGGCTGGTCTCAAACTCCTGGCCTCAAGCAATCCTCCTACCTCGGCCTCCAGAGTAGTGGGATGAGAAGCACAAGTCCCCACACCCAGTCTGTATTTGATTATTGAACCAAACTCCGGCCAGGCACAGTGGCTCACACCTGTAATCCCAGCACATTGGGAGGCCAAGGCAGGCAGATCACTTGAGGTCAGGAGTTTGAGACTAGCCTGGCCAACACAGTGAAACTCTGCCCCTACTAAAAATGCAAAAATTAGCCAGGCATGGTGGTGCATGCCCGTAATCCCAGCTACTCAGGAGGCTGAGGCAGGAGAATCACTTGAGCCCAGGAGGCGGCGGTTGCAGGTGAGCCGAGATCATGACATTGCACTCCAGCCTGGGAGACAAAGCGAGAGTCAGTCTCAAAAAGAAAAAAAAAGAACCAGTCTCTTATCATGGCACTAGAATTTTAGCTTTTAGCTAAGGCCACCTTCTTCTAGGGAAAAGAGCACTAGAAGGTTCTCTCCAACGAAAACCCTGCAGAACAAAGTGGGTAGTTGTATCTAGACATACATTATTACAGCACTAAAAACAGGGAATGCAGCAATGAAGGATGTGCAAGAAAAGTATCACCCTACCAACAACAGATCTGTATTCTCCCTGGCACTGAGGAACATAAAGCAAAGCAAGACATAGCACGTGCCCTCAGGAGCCCCCAACCCAGACCCAAGCAGGGGGGCGGTTAGCTGTGAATTCACTGAGTATGGCAATTTCTCCAACGTGGATATGTTTTCCTCTTCACAGAAACCAACAAGTTCACAATGTGTTCTAACAAGTTCCGGGAGCTGGGAGAGGTGACATACGTAGTCATTTACCCAAATGCAATGATCAGAGATTCCTCCTCCGCACTCCCCTCCACCCCCACATTCCCACCAAGAAAAGAACAAGATCTGGTCACCCACTCTGAGTGAAACCCAGCTGTGAGTGTCACCCCGCATGAATGCTGCTATGAAAGCAAAAAGGAGCAGGGATTTTTGCCAGCAAATAATGTTTGTGCCTCACCCACACACAAGAGGTGGGAGCACAAAAGGAAATGTGTTCCCAAATGCTTTTTCCGGAAGCCGGGGTGTTATCTCCCTCCGGATCCAGGTATACTTATATATTCAGAGGTTCATCTTGCATGGCGCAGAGACAACCCTGGGTAGATTTTCGCCCTGTTAATAACACTTCCCCCTGCTTGGGTCTGAGCTGGGGACTGCCTGAGGGCAGGCACTAGGTCTTGCTTTTTCTTTCCTTTTCTTTCTTTCTTTCTTTTTTTTTTTTTTTTTTTTTTTTTTTGTGAGTTTCGCTCTTGTCACCCAGGCTGGAGTGCAGTGGCGTGACCTCAGCTCACTGCAACCTCCGCCTCCCAGGTTCAAGCAATTTTCATACTTCAGCCTCCTGAGTAGCTGGGATTACAGGTGCCCACCACCATGCCCAGCTAATTTTTGTATTTTTAGTAGAGATGGGGTTTCACCACGTTGGCCAGGCTGGTCTCGAACTCCCAGCTTCAGGTGATCGACCCGCTTCGGCCTCCCAGAGTGCTGGGATGACACGCGTGAGCCACCACGCCCAGCCATCCTGCTTTTTCTTTATCTTCCTCAGTGCCGGGGAGATGGGGGCTCAGCAAAGATTTGTTATGGGTAGGATGATATTTTTCTTGCAAACCCTTCATGGCTGCACTCCCTGTTTAGTGACGGTAATAAAATATGTCTAGATACAGCTACCTAATTTGTTCTGCAGGGTGTTTGTTTCTTTGTTTTTTGAGACAGGGTGTCACTCTGTTGCCCAGGCTGGAGTGCAGTGCTGTGATCTCAGCTCACTGCAACCTCTGCCTCCTGGGCTCAAGCGATCCTCCCACCTCAGTATCTGGAACTGCAGGTGCCTGTCACCACACACACACACATATATGTATTATTTGTTCCTTTCTTTTTTTGGGTGAAGACGGGGTTTCATTGCCAGGTTGGTCCTGAACTCCTGAACTCAAGCGAACTGCCCACCTTAGCCTCCCGAAGTCCTGGGATTACAGGCATGAGCCACTGTGGCTGTTCTGCAGGGTTCCAATGAAGCTGTCCTCACAGGGTTAACAGGAATCCTGGACAGAAATACGGTTATAATTAAGCATTGATCAAGCTGCACTTTGACCCACTTTCTCATAACCCATAGGTAGCACAAGATGCTATCTGCACCCCCCTTGTTCCCATAGATAAGGTTTCTGACATTAGAATCATGAGGCTTTCGTTTAAGAATTGCTTGGCCGGGCCCGGTGGCTCAAGCCTGTAATCCTGGCACTTTGTGAGGCCGAGGCAGGCGGATCACGAGGTCAAGAGATTGAGACCATCCTGGCCAACATGGTGAAACCCCATCTCTACTAAAAATACAAAGATTAGCTGGGCGTGGTGATGGGCACCTGTAATCCCAGCTACTCGGGAGGCTGAGGCAGGAGAATGGCTTGAACCCGGGAGGCGGAGGTTGCAGTGAGCCGAGATTGTGCCACCGCACTCAAGCCTGGCACCTGGCGACAGAGTGAGACTCAGTCTCAAAAAAAAAAAAAAAAAAAAAGAATTGCTTAAGCAGATCCTAAATTCCAGCAGAAAAGCTGATGCCAACCAGTTAGAGACCCCCACAGAGGAACAGAACCAGCATCAGAATGCGTTTCTTCTCCCTGCCCCACGACCTTACCCTGTACTCTTCACCCAGTCAATGATCTCCATGCTTTGGAACTTTCCAAAACTCTTTAAACCCTAGCCCCAAACTCCTCAGGAAGACAGATTGGAGGCTTCCTCCCATTTCCTCATTCGGCAGCCCTGCAATGAAACCTTTCTTTGCTGCAATCTGCCATGTGCATCGAGCCACAAAGCCAGTACGGTCACGTTAGCGCCTCAGAGCCAAGCCTCCCCTTTTCTGCTGGCTACCTGCTCTTGGGCAGCTCAGTCTCCTGAGAAACATGAAAGACTTCACGTGCTTTTTTTTTTTTCCTTTTTTTGAGACAGAGTCTCATTCTATTGCCCAGGCGGGAGTGCAGTGGCTCGATCTCGGCTCACTGCAACCTCCGCCTCCCAGGTTCAAGCGATTCTCCAACCTCAGCCTCCCATGTAGCTGGGATTATGGGCAGGTGCCACACACACGGCTAATTTTGTATTTTCAGTACAGACGGGGTTTCACCTTGTTGGTCGGGCTGGTCTCCAACTCCCGACCTCAAGTGATCTGCCCGCCTTGGCGTCCCTAAGTGCTGAGAACACAGAGGTGAGCCACTGCTCTCAGCCCTTCACATGCTTTTGATGCTGCATTTGATAATAAGGGGATGGGGGCTCAAAGAAATCCATGGACTCTTCCGGATAACTTTTTCAATGCTTCGTACCCTATACTCCCGTTATTTCCAATACAACCCAATTTGGAAGACTGACACAGAGATGTTTACAACGTGTAAAACCTTCTAGATGATTCTGAGACACGTTATCAGCAACCTCCCAACCCCCACCCCATTCACACACCTAAGCATAGGCTTACCAGGTCAGTGATTCTCCAATCACACAAAGGTCTTTAACAAACAGGGACAGTGTTGACACATCCTTCCCGTCAAGGTCAAAGTGGAAATCACATTTAGGAATCTGAGTTGTATCCATCTGCACAAAACAATTGTAAAGGAAACTGGTGAATCTGCATAGTCTTAAATTACTTTTGAAAATGAGCCTGGTTGGTAGCCAGCCTTCTGAATTCATTCAGTTGCTGTTCTTATAAAATAGGTTTTGTCACTTTAACGGAATTGAACTTGTATTTAAAGACAGCTTATTTTTAAGAAGCACCTAGAAGTTTCCAGATTTCTGTTAATATACAACGTAACTTTCCCACCCCCTCTCTGTATCCCAGACAGTTAACATTTTATGTAAGATTTCTTGGATCTAATGTGTTAATCAAATTGGCTATGCTTGGCTCTCTGTTACTTCCCAGTGGCAGAGGCTGCTGGTTGCTTCCCAGTAGACTTTCTTTCCTTCTTTCTTCCTACAAAGCTGTGTTACCAGGGTTCATTGCATTATGAATGCAGATGTGACCGCTGCGGTCTAGCTGCCATATTGTAACATGAGGCAAAGGGTCACATGATAGAGATAACAGATTTGAGCTAGAAGGAGTCTGGAGCTTGAACGGAGAACCTGCCACTGCAGCCCTGGACTACCACGTCTGGACTGCCTTTACCTTGAAAGAGAAAGGATATTCCAGCCTTTTTATGCCACTGTTATGTTGTGCTTTTCTGTCATATGCAACCAACTCTAATCTTAACTGATAGAGAAGATGACTTCAAATGTGCCTTCCAGCTTGATATTCTGAAATTCCCATGTGCTTTTCTTTATATTATCCTTCACTTTTCATCAACCATCAGAGAAATTGAAGCTCAGAGCAGTTAAGTGTCTTGGCCAATGTGACCAAAAAGCAGAACCTGGGCTCCCTCTGACAAGTAGTTGTTACATGAACCAATTCCTCTTATAATAAGAAGCTTCAAATGTCAGCCCACAAACACGCTACCACTCACCTTGACACTAAATCCTGTAACGCTTTTACATCTGGTTTCTTAGAAAAGCACCACTTTCTAAAAGCTGAATTATCACAGCATATCATCAAGTAGAATAGCACTCAGTGGCATTCCCATCCATCACCCCTTTCCCTTTAAACTGGTGTGCATTGATTGCCCAGTCTAGAGAATCGTGACAATCAATAACGTTTTCTCAGAGAAATCATGTGTGAGACTAAAGAAATTAGCTTATTTTGTAGGAGAAAGAAACAAGATGTCACTCAACCCGCTAGAACCTAACCTCAAGTAAGTGCGGATGTCAATACTGGAACAATCTAAGTCACAACTGCTAAAGTCACCCTGAGGGGAGAGGACAAAGGGCTTGCACATTGGCAAGGCACGGAAAGACAAGCAACACAGAAGGCACGGGGTTCAGAATGCCCCGTTGTAGCTGGGCACGGAGGCTCGCACCTGTGAATCCCAGCACTTTGGGAGGCCAAGGCAGGAGGATCACTCGAAGTCAGAAGTTCGAGATCATCCTGGCCAACATGGTGAAACCCCATCTCTACCAAAAATACAAAAATTAGCCAGGTGTGGTGATGCAAGCCTGTAATCTCAGCTACTCAGGAGGCTGAGGCAGGAGAACTGCTTGAACCCGGGAGGCAGAGGTTGCAGTGAGCTGAGATCACACCACTGCACTCCAGCTTGGGCAACAGAGTAAAACTCCATCTCAAAAAAAAAAAAAGCACATGAAAGCTTTAATGGTTCTGAGGAGATGCAGATGCCACGATGGATACTCTGTCTCAAAAAAAAAAAAAAAAAAAAAAAGACAAAACAAAAAAGCAATGCCCCATTGTAGTGAGAACTCCTGTCCTGTGGGACACTTTAGGAGGACACCCATTCCACCTAAGGGCCTTTCCCCGTCACTACAACACCTGCTACTGTTGGTTATTATAACACTTGCTGAGTAACAAAATACTCCAGAACTTAGCAGCTTAGGGGCTGAGAATGGTGGTTCACGCCTGTCATCCTAGAGCTTTGGGATGCTGATGAGGGAGGATCGCTTGAGGCCAGGAGTTTGAGATCAGTCTGGGAGAAACAGTGAGACTCCATCGCTACAAAAAAAATTTTAAATAGTGGGCACGGTGGTATGTGCCCATAGACCCAGCTACTCAGCAGGCTGAGGCTAGTGGAGTGCTAGACACCAGGAGTTTCAGGTTGCAGTGAGCTATGATCATGCCACTGCATTCCAGCCGGGGCAGCAGTGAGACTCTGTCTCTAAAAGAAAACAAGCATAAACCTTAGCAGCTTAAAACAGCCATTTTATTTTGCTCACAATTTGTGGATCAGATATCTGGGAAAGGTTCAACTAGAAAGTTCTTGCTTTTGGGATCTCTCATGAGGTAACATTTAGATGCCACTTGGGGTGCAGTCATCTGAAGGCTCAATCGGGCCGGATGTCCACGATGGCACATGCACATGGCTGATGGGTGACGCCAACTGCCACTTGGGAGCGCAGTGGGGGCTGCTGACGAAACACCTGCACGTGGCCTCACCAGCATGAAAGTCTCAGTGCAGCCAGACTTCTTAGGTAACAGATGGCTTTTTCCAGGTAACAGAAGGAGCATCCCAAGAGAACAAGGCAGAAACTTTATGGCATTTGTGGTCTAGCCTTGGAAGCTGAACACTCACGTTTCCGTTGCATTCTCTTGGTTGAAGGAGTCTTAGATGAGTCAGCCTGCCTAGTCCCAAAGGGAGGGGACTTAGACCCTATTTCTCAACAGGAGGCGTGTCAAAAATTTGCAATCTCTTTTGGACAACCCTTTGCAGACGAGTGGAGGGCAGGGTATGCATGGACTACAAGAGGTAAGGAAAAGGGCTTTCACAAAGCATCGACTTCCACTGGATGCTTTTATTTCTCACTATGCTCTGCATTATTCCCAGCTGACTTTTCCATTCTTTCTCTTCAACCTCAGTACATTCTGCCCTGTATGGTCTCCAGTCCCTCTGCTATCCCCCCGAGTGGGTTTTGGTGTCCTTCCATGGTTTCATCACACCCCCACCTCACACATCACTCATCTTTTCTGTGTAGCATAAGCCCAGTCTCATTTCTCAGCTCCAGGTAGGACAGCTCTCTCCTTTAGTGAGCTATCGTTTTAGTAAAGCCTTCCTCCAAAGCATCTTCAAAGGAGAAGTGAAGCCAATCCAGAATACAAAGGCAGATTATTAGAAAGTCGTTGTCAAGCTGTAAGAGTCAGCAGAAAGTTTATTTTTGATGAATGTTCCTGGTTGGCCATTGGCTTTCAACCAGGCAGTGATTCAGGGATTCAAGCTCCTTCTCATCTATGACTCAGCCAATCCCCAGTTCTTGTCTTACCTGTATCCAGCTGGCAGAAAAGGAAAGAACACATTAGAGAGGCTTATCTGCTTCTTAAGTGATATTAATCACCTCTGTTCACATTCTACCTAGAAGAACTTAGCACCCGGCCGCGTGAAGACCCCCAGGCTGAGATCCCCATGCTATAGAAGAAGAAACATAAATGTTACTGAAAAAATCACCCACCTCTGCCCCACACTCTGCCTTCCTCTACCCCGCAAAACAATATTATAAACATTATATTCAAACAAAATCAAAACTCAAGGAACACTAACTTTAGGGCGACCTCAGATGTGGGGAAGAAGTCACAGAGGTCGCAGTATTGATGCAGGGTAGCTGAAGGCAGTTTGCAGGAATGGGAACTCGTTAACCTTAATGGTCAGTTGCTTTTGTGTGATTGTTTTAAGACAGGGTCTCACTGTCGCCCAGGCTGGAGTGCGTGATCTCCGCTCACTGCAACCTCTGCCTCCTGAGTTTAAGAGCTCCTCCCACCTAAACCTCTTAAGTAGCTGGGACTGTAGGCGTGCACCAGCGTGCCCAGCTAATTTTCTGGTATTTTTTTTGTAGAGACAGGGTTTCACCATGTTGCCCAGGCTGGTCTCAAACTCCGGAACTCAAGGGATCCACCTGCCTCAGCCTCTCAAAGTGCTGGAATTACAGGCATGAGTCACCATGCCTGGCCTCAATGCCTTTATCTGATAGATCAGAAGACTGAGGCTTAGAGGAGTTCAATAAATTCCTTGAGATCATACAGCCACTGAATGGCAGAACCCAAGGTGAGAAAATAAGGGGTGTTACTGGCATGGGGTGTGTGCACTCAAGTGAATATTAGTTTCTGTCTTTCTCAGGCCTATCCAATATTCTCCCTGCCTTAGCTCATATTTCCAGCTTCGTATCCAAGTTGACAGCCTATGACCAACTCAGTGCACCAAACAGTTTGTCTGCAGCATGTCACAGAATCTGTAAACAGAAGCGTAAGAGAGGCTGGGTGTGGTGACTCACGCCTCTAATCCCAGCACTCTGGGAGGCCAAGACAGTAGAACAGTTGAGGTCAGAAGTTCAAGACCAGCCTGGCCAACATGGTGAAACACTGTCTCTACTAAAAATATAAAAATTAGCTGGGCATGGTGGTGGGCACCTGTAATCCCAGCTACTCGGAAGGCTCAGGCAGGAGGATCGCTTGAATATAGGAGGTGGAGGTTGCAGTGAGCTGAGATCACACCACTGCACTCCAGCCTGGGCGACAGAGCAAGACTCTGTCTCCAAAAAAAAAGTGTATGGGTTCAACTCAACTCACATACCATCTTCCTGTTGATTTCCGCGCAAGGGGGCAAACAGCGGATCCTGGCGGTGCCAATGCTGTCCCTTACCAGGGTTGTTTGGAAGGACTGAATTCAGACAAATTACCAGCCAGATTGAGCCTCATTTCATTAAAGCTCGGAATCATTCAGTTCATGCACACCCAGTTCCTTAAGCATTCGATCTGGCGCGGGCCGACATGACCACGATGGTCGGTGCTCAGAGGACATTCATATATCCTGACCATTTTTCAGATAAGCCGAAAGTTGCGGAAGCACGTATGGGGCCCCCGTGGAATTAACAAGTCACCCCAGAGGAACCTCCACCATAGTTTCATTATGACCACATTTGCAAAGCTCGGAGAGAGGCTGGTGGAGAAGAAAACAAGCAGCTGTTTTTAAAGAAATTAATTTCTATCCCTGCAGAGATCAGTCCTGGTTAAGTGAGAGAATCAAATTATCTAAGTTACTTCTGCTGGGAAGGTTGGCTGCTCTGAATCCTGATGAAAAATCACACAATGGTGCTACTTAATTTAAAACCTCCGTCTGCTGCACTTATAATTCATAATGATTGTGCTTCGTGTTTATATAACATCCAAGTATCTCAAAGAACTCTGAAAGTATAAATGATTCATCCATGGGACCCCACAGAGAAGCAATATTGGCCCCTGTTTCTCCATAGAGACAGAGAAAAGGGGAGCTTGAACTCAATAACCTGGGTTCCCAAATGACTTTTCAACACAAATCCCCCCACTCCCTCTCCAGTTGCTTAGGACTTGGCAATGCTAGTCAGATTCATATATGACACGGGCGCACATCAGGCTATCAAGAGCAGAAAAGCGATCAGGAGTTATGGCCTGCAAATGCAAATCAATAAAGACCATGGGCTTTCAGCCATTTCTTCCTGAGAAAAATGCTTCTGTTGTTTCCAGCAGCCTGGCCAGCATAAGGTAGCCTTCCACAAGAAAGTCTTAATGTTTATCATAATAGGTTCGTGCATTACAGAGACAGAATGAACCTTGTAAAAATAACAATAAGCCTGTGCCCCATACTTGAAGTTTACAGCCTGTTTTTGCTTCTGTTATCTCCTCTGCATAAGCATCCCTTACATGATATTATGTGCATTGCCCTCCTGGTTAGAGCTGAAGCTACTGTTCACACTCCCTTCAGGTAAAATGCACACCTCAACACTCTCACCACCCTCAGCTTGCATCCCGACAGCAGCCTGGATGCTGCAGAGACGGTTGGTTTCGCCTGACGCAGTTACTAAGTCACCACGGGCCACACCACTACACCTTCAATAAGAGATCAGGTGTTTCTCCTTCATCCCAAACCAAGAAAAGACTTAATAATAATATGCATGATTTTGAAGTGGTTTCGTTTTCTGGGGTAAATATCCGGGGCTCATTGTCTCGTGCCAAGAAGATTAAGGACACGTACAGACACAAGGAGTGAGTTTAGGAGCGGAGGTTTAATAGGCAAAAGAAAGAGAGGAGAACAGCTCTCTCTTTCTCTTCTGAGACAGAGGGATACTTGAATGGGAATTCCAGTCCAAGCTGGAGAGCACTGGATTTTAGAGGCAGGCTTGAGGAGGCGGTGTCTGACTGACAGAAGGCTCCCAGATTGGTTGGACCAGGTGTGACGTTTACATAATTTATGGGGAAGGCTGGCCACCCCAACCTAATCTTATTATGTAAATGGACTTTCCCCCGGCCAACAGCCATGTTGCCTGCTCCCTTACTGTACCGGTGGCTGGAAAAGAGAAGGGAAGATGGAGCCACCATGTTGGACGTGCCTAGTCCCAGGGAGCCTTTTTGCATTGGCACAGCTGCCGACATTCACCCTTGCAGGCTTCCAGCTTGCTTGTCTACGTCTGCACCTCAATTTTACAGGCTGCTCTTTGTTGGAAAAGAAAAATGATTTGGGGGTTGCTTTTCATTAGAAGGAAAATCTTAACAAGGACTTCCTTACCCTCACCATCTGCCTAAATAATTTCTTTTTAACTCCTGTATCACTTTGGTCCTATATCACTTTCATACACATTAGCCATAATCTTTACCCCAGATAAGCCAAATGTAACCCAAGGAAATAGCTGAGGCTTAACCTTGCCAGGTTCAGAGTTGAGTAAAGGGGGATAGTCATTCAAATCTTTCCCAATCTGTAACCCACATAATTCCCCTGGGGAAAATGAGGCCATCAGGAGCTACATAATTGAGGGAAAAGCAGCTAGCAGATACAGGCTGACATCACTCAGCCAGCCGTGCTCCTGGGTAAGTGCTCCTGGACCCATGCTCTTCCTTTCTAAAGGCGGTTCCCTTGTTGAAACCCTAGTCTGTTGTTGCAAGAAAGGGGTAATCCAGACTCCATCTCATGCAAGAAGGAATTCAGGGCTTAGTCCATACAGTAAAGTGAAAGCAAGTTTATTAGAGAAGTAAAGAAACAAAAGAAACTAAAACTTTGTTGTTGTTTTAGAGGCAGGGTGTCAAGCTGTCACCCAGGCTGAAGTATAGGGGTGCGACCTTGGACCTCTGCAACCTCTGCCCCCTGGGCTCAAGCAATCCTCCCATCTCAGCCTCTCAAGTAGCAGGGACCATATGTGCACACCACCATGCTCAGCTAATTTTTTGTATTTTTTGTAGAGACAGGGTTTCACTATGTTGCCCAGGCTGGTCTGGAACTCCTGGGCTCAATCGATCTGCCTGCCTTGGCCCCCCAAAGTGCTGGGATTACAGGTGTGAGCCACTGCTCCTGGCCTAAAACTCTTTTTTTTTTTTTTTGAGACAGAGTCTCGCCTGTCACCCAGGCTGGAGTGCAGTGATGCAATCTTGGCCAACTGCAACCACCACTTCCTGGGTACAAGCAACTCTCCTGCCTCAGCCTCCCGAGTAGCTGGGACTACAGGCACATGTCACCACACCTGGCTAATTTTTTTGTATTTTTAGTAGAGATGGGGTTTCATCGTGTTAGCCAGGATGGTCTCAATCCGCTGACCTCGTGATCCACCGGCCTCAGCTTCCCAACGTGCTGAGATTATAGGCATGAGCCACTGCTCCTGGCCAAAAACTTTTCAATAAACTTTCACTCTTTATCTAAAACTTGCCTTGGTCTCTCCCTGTACCTTATACCCCTTAGTCGAATTATTTCCTCCAAGGAGGCAACAATTGAGTTTGCGGCAGACCCTGTGGATTCATACTGCCAACAATACCTAGCTAAGAGTAGAATACCTGGCCCGGCGCAGTGGCTCACGCCTGTAATCCCGGCACTTTGGGAGGCCGAGGCAAGCAGATCACATGGTCAGGAGTTTGAGACCAGCCTAACTAACATGGTGAAACCCTGTCTCTACTAAAAATACAAAAATTAGCCGGGCGTGGTGGTGCGTGCCTGCAATCCCAGCTACTCAGGAGGCTGAGGCAGGAGCATTGCTTGAACCCGGCAGGCGGCAGTTACAGCGAGCCGAGATCTGGCCACTGCACTCCAGCCTGGGTGACAGAAGAAGACCCTTCCTCAAAAAAAAAAAAAAAAAAAAAAGCTGCGCATAGTGATCGTGGCTGTAATCTCTGCACTTTGGGAGGCTGAGGTGGGTGGATCAGTTGAGACCAAGAGTTCAAGATTAGCCTGGCCAATGTGACAAAACCCCATTTCTACTAAAAATACAACAACAAAATGTCTGGGCACGGTGGCACGCACTTGTAATCCCAGCTACTGGGAAGGCTGAGGCAGGAGAATTGTTTGAATCCGGGATTAATGGGATAACATTAGCCTGTACTTCTAAGCATGGCTGTGAAGACTAAATGAGATAACATATGTAAATGCATAAGATCGTGCCACTGCATTCCAGTGAGCCAGGATCGTGCCACTGCATTCCAGCCTGGTCAACAGAGCGAGACTCTGTCAAATAATAATAATAACAATAATCTGTTGGAACACATCCAGAGGGAAGGGACTAACCCAGCCAAATGGGAACCATTTGATACCAGGGACAAAGACCAAAACACGTTGTAAAAGGAATTCAGGCAGGCCTGTGATATCCTTCTTCGACTACTTGATGCGATGCCTTAGGGAGAGAATAAAGCAGCCTCATTCTATATTTGCCAAAGAATAGAGCTGAGTTGGAAATCACAGGCAAGCTGGTTCAAATCCCTGCAAGCAACGTAACCTCTCGGACCAGCTGCTATCAATGGGATAATATTAGCCTGTACTTCCTAGCATGGCTGTGAAGATTAAATGAGATAACTTATGTAAATGCAAAGCCCGGCGTCTGAAACACCGTAATCATTTGGTATTGTTACAAGGTAGGACTCTGTCTTCAAGTGGGAGAAAGGGGCAATGGTGGAAAATGGGATTTCTTCTCAGGGCTAATTTCAGGCCAGGTGCTTTGAAAAACAGAAACAAAGGCAGGCTGCAGAGCTGTGAGCTCAATGCACTTGATTCTCCTCTGTCTGCTCTGCCAGTGGGTCGGGGACACAGCCCTCCATGTTTCCAACACGAATCAGGAATATGCCCTTCTTTCTTCCAGTTTCCTACTACGGGCTTATGAGGACTAAGCTCTGATTTTTTAAATCTTGCCCAAATTCCTAAGGGGTGTGGGGAGTCATTCCCTACAAACCATAAATGCTCATCAGATGGGTTTCATTGAACCATGTATCTCGTGACTTACTTTCCAACCTGACACTGGCATAACATTATGAGACAAGGAAGAAAATCAAAATATTTTACCCCAAAACATGTTTCTTTGCCGTATCTTGAAATGACCCTGCAAAGCTGCCCTTTGTAGGGAAAATTTGCATCTGTGAAGAAGCTCTATTCACATAGCTATATCTTTTTCTTCAAGGTCCTCCCTATCTTGAAGAGATTAACTCAGAGTCTAGCACCTTTTAAAGGTCTGAATAGGAAACAATTGTTATCTATCGTCTCTAAGGGCAGCCACTATGAGACTTCAAAGGAACCCTGGTCTCCACAATCTTTTATCTTAACCTGAACATTTTCTTTCTATGAATCCCAGATCTTTAGACAAATTCAACCAATTGTCAAGGAGAAAATGTTTAAATTTACCTATAGCCTGGAAGTCCACCTCCCCGCCCCCAACCCCACTCCACCCTTCCTTTGAGTTGTCTGGTCATTCTGGAGCAAATCAATGTATTTCTTAAATGTACTTGATTGATGTCTCACACCTCCCTAAAATGTATAAAACCAAGCTGTACCCTGACCACCTCAGGACCTGACCTCCTGAGGGCTGTGTCACAGGCCATGGTCATTCATATTTTGCTCAGAATAAAACTCTTCAAATATTTTACAGAGTTAGACTCTTTGTTGACACTCATATGACTAAAGAAATTCTGTGCCGTGGCCAGGCATGGTGGCTCACGCCTATAATCCCAGCACTTTGGGAGGCTGAAGCGGGCGGATCACCTGAGGTTGGGAGTTCAAGACCAGCCTGATCAACATCGAGAAACCCTGTCTCTACTAAAAATACAAAATTAGCCAGGTGTGGTGTTGCATGCCTATAATCCCAGCTACTCAAGAGGCTGAGGCAGGAGACTTGCTTGAACCCGGGAGGCAGAGGTTGTGGTGAGCCAAGATCATGCCGTTGCACTCCACCTTGGGTAACAGGAGTAAAACTCCATCTCAAAAAAAATAAAATAAAAAAAAATAAGAATTTGCCTCTTGTAATTGCCTGATGGGTTCTTCCTGCATACTGCACAGGCAAAGAAACCAGTTCACTGAGACCACAGCATTGCAATAAAGATTTTAATCGACACGAGGCCAGCCATGCCACGTAGGAGATGCAGTTGTTACTGAAACCAATCTCACTAAAAATTCAGAGGTTAGGATTTTTCAAGGGTAGCTTGTTGGGCCAGGGAGTCTACTTCTGGGTGGGTCCAGGTGGAGATATTGGTTGTCAGAAACACAAAATTCTGAAAAGATATCTCCAAAGATTGGTCTTAGGTTCTACAATGGTGATGTTATCTGCAGGAATCACTGGGGGAGTTGCAAATCTTGTGACCTCCGGAATAATGGCTAGTAATCATTTATGTCTACACCTTAGCAAAATTCAGGCTCCTCTCATCCTCCTAATCTGGTGGTCTTTTTTTTTTTTAACTCTTACTTTAGGTTCAGGAGTATATGTGCAGGTTTGTTATATGCGTAAACCTGTGTAACAGGGAGTTGTTGTAGAGATTATTTCATCACCCAGATACTAAGCCTAGCACCCAATAGCTACTTTTATTGCTCCTTTCCCTGCTGTCACCCTCCACCTTCAAGTAGGCCCCAGTGTCTGCTGTTCCCTTCTCTGTGTTTGTTAGAAAAAAATTTTCAGTGCCACAAAAGAAATAGCACTTGAACATAAATTTTCTCAGCAAGGCAAATTTCCGTCTATAGAAGGGTGTATCTCCCAGATGGAGCAATGGCAAGATCACATCAGACAAAGGAGAGAAGGGGTTTTTAATTCCTAAAACAGTTGGCCTTAGCTGCTGTGTCATTTCCCTATTGATTGGGGTCAGCACAGTCTAAGCTAAACGAGATGAGCTAATTTGAAGAGCGCAGGGAAGAACAGCAGGGAGCGGGGAATTTCTTGGTGGGCATGCCTGAGCACAGCAGGGTGGGAGGGGCTGATAGATTAGCAGGCAAGATTCCTTTAGACAAAGAACAAAGAAATAAGACTTCAGGACAGACAGTACAAGGAAGTAAAGACCTCTTGGAGCAGAACACCTTGTTTGTAACAAAGTGAAACTCTTTGAAGAGGAACTGACAAAACTACTTGTTTTTAATGGTGTTCATGAATTGACATCATGTAGCCTCCACTTATAAGTGAGAACATGGAGCTTTGGTTCCATGTCCCTGTGTTAGTTTGCTAAGGGTAATTGCCTCCAGCTCCATTCATTTTCCCACAAAAGACATGGTCTTGTTCTTTTTTATGGCTGCATAGTCTTCCATGGTGTATATGTATCACATTTTCTTTATCTAATCTGTCATTGATGGGTATTTAGATTGATTCCATGTTTTTGCTACCCTGAATAATGCTGCAATGAACATTATGCCTGTGTCTTTATGGCTGAATGATTTACATTCCTCTGGATATATAACCAGTAATGGGATTACTGGGTTGAATGGTAGTTCTGTTTTTAGCTCTTTGAGAAATTGCTAGGCTGCTTTCCACAATGACTGAACTAATTTACACTCCCATTAGCTTTATAAAGGCAATTGAGTTTTGGGGAAGGGCTATTATCATTTCAACTATAAACTAAATGTCTCCCAAAGTTAGCTTGGTGTAAGCTCAGGAATGATTAAGGGCAGTTTGGAGGTTAAAGGCAAGGTAGGGGTTGGTTAGCTCAGATCTCTGTCATAATTTTCTCACTGTTACAATTTTTACAAAGGTGGTTTCACTCTCACCCTTTAAATAATTGTACATTCTCCAGAATACAGAATCATTTGTCTGAAAATCACTCCACTTTGTCTTGTAGCCAAAAGCTTTCTGCCTAACACTGGCCAATTGGGATGGGAGCAGTCAATCTGGTGAGGGACTCTGGCAACTGCAAGAACTCAATGGCCAGATCAGAACCCAGAGGCACACTGACCGGAATCTCGCCAGCTTTCTTGATCCCACTTTCTGAGTATCAGGAATCCTTGTTCCCATGTCCTCACTCCAATCTTTCAAGAAAGGGCAATGGAGAAAAGCAGTCAACACGTGTTCTGTGCTGATTAAAAGCTATTTCCATTGCACACAGTGCTTTTCTCTTCAGGAAGGACATCAAGACAGCGCTGGGTGACAGCATTGCTGGCTGTAGAACCTGGTGTCTCCCACGTGTGGGGAAGACCCGGCAGCCTCTAGAATTGCAGCCCAGCAGGGGAATGTGTCCCTGGCCAGAGAGAGCCTCCAGCACAGGGCTGCCAGACGCTGTGGCTTCCACCCCATAACAGGGCAGCACAGGCAGATGCCAGGACAAACTGGGGTATGGACTGAGGGAAGGATGTTGGCTGATGGTCAGCCTGAGAAAAAGGCATCTGCACCCACACCTCCCACCCTCCAACCACAACAAACCTTCCACTTGTTCCCCAAACACATTGGCTGTTTTATTGTCTCTATATGGAGCACCTTGACCCTTTCCCAGCCTGACCTCCCAGAAAGCTGCTGCTCTTCCTTCTAAGTACATAGATCTTTTCCTTTATAAGAATGTCTCCCATCCCCAAGCAGAAATGATTCATTTCATCACCTGCAATTCCATGACATTTTGTCCATACTTTATCTGACGGCACTAAAAACATTGTCTTAGAGAGAATTATCGACGTGTCTGTGTCTTCCATCAGACCTAGATCTCCTGGAGGTTACATCACAGTTTAGCTGTCTCTGCGTCTTCAATTTTAGGTAATAATATTGTGTGAGAATCCGGTTACTTTTGTTTTTTCTTTGTCCTCACAGCCAGGAGACTATAAACTGTATGAAGGCAGGAGCTGTGTCTGGTTCTCTGCTTGTTCTCCAAGACTCAGAGTAGTACATAAAAATTAATTTTCTTGAATGATTGTATGAATGGACGGAAGGGTGAGTAGATGGGTAGGTAAATGCTTGGGTGACTGGTAGGAAAGCAGAAGGGGAAGGAGGGAAGGATAAATAGACGGATGGTGGGCATATGGATAAATGGATGGGTGGTTGAGAGAGAGGAGGTGGGCAGGGGGTAAGGTAGGATGGATGAATGGATAAATGGTGGGTAGATGAATGGGTGGGTGAGTGGATGGATGGATGGGTGGTTGGAAGTGGGGAGAAGGAGAGAGAGGGGAGGGAGGGATAAATGGATAGATGGTAGGAAGATGGATGAGTGAGTAGATAGATGGATGGATGGAGGGATGGTTGGAAGGGAAGGAAGAAGTTAGGATGGAGGTGAGATAAATGGATGGATGGATAGATGGATGATGGATGGATGGATGGCTGGATAGATGGATGGATAAATGGACAGATGGATACATAAATAATGGGTGGATGGATGGAAAGATGGATGGATGATGGATGGCTGGATGGATAGATGGATGATGGATAGATGGATAGATGGATCAATGGATGACAGATGGATAGATGGACTGATACAAGGAGGCATTATAACAATGGGACCAACAAAAGTGAAAGAAAAAAACTCACCACTGATACACAGGATGACGTGTAGGGTGTACAGAAAGTGTCATGGAGGAAGTGCTGTCTGAGTTGAGTCTTTAAGGAAAGGTGGAAACTCAGCAGCTAGAAAAGGAGAAGAAACAGGAGACATGGATGAAGAAAGATGCAATGAGAGGAATGCAGAGCCGTGAGGAGTCCTTAGCAGCTGCAGCATAACACACAGGAGAGATCACAGAGGGGGTTAGCCAGGAAACGCAGGGGTCAGGAATTTATCACAGTGGGGCCTGAATGCCCTGTTAAGGAAGTTGGAATTTATCACACACAAACCAATAGGAGATACCCAAAGGAAAACCATGCTTTTTAGCAGAGATACATGTACAAAGCATTGTGTTTTCAGGGTTAAGACATTAAATCTTCTCTTAAAACAGATGTGTTGCCAGGCAGAGTGGCTCATGCCTGTAATCTCAGCACCTTGGGAGGCTAAAGCAAGAAAATCGCTTGAGCCCAGTAGTTTGAGATCAGCCTGGGCAACACAGCAAGATCCCATCCCTACAGAGGAAAATTAAAATGAAAGTATTAGGCCGGGTGCAGTGGCTCACATTTGTAATCCCAGCATTTTGGGAGGCCGAGGTGGGCAGATCACCTGAGGTCAGGAGTTCGAGACCAACCTCGCCAACACGGTGAAACCCCATCTCTACTAAAAATACAAACAAATTAGTTGGGCGTGGTGGCAGGCACCTGTAATCCCAGCTACTCAGGAGGCTGAGGCAGGAGAATCACTTGAACTGGGAGGCAGAGGTTGCAGTGAGCCAAGATCGCGCCATTGCACTCCACCCTGTGTGACAAGAGGGAGACTTTGTCTAAAAAAAAAAGAAAGGATTAGCCAGGCATGGTGGTACATGTTTGCAGTCAGAGCCACTGGGAAGACTGAGGCAGGAGAATCACTTGAACCCAGGAGTTTGAGGCCACAGTGAGCTGTGATCTTGCCACTGTACTCCAGCCTGGATGACACAGCAAGATCCTGTCTCTAAAAAACAAAAATAAAAAAATGAATAAATACATAAATGAATAGCATACATGTTAGAAGCACCACAGCTGTGGGTAGTCCCTTATCAGCTTGGGCACCAGCGATTTTCCAAGCCTGCTGTGACACTGGGGAGGAGACGAAAACAAAGCTTATGAGCTCCCAAGGTAGAGGTAAGAATGTGGAGCCTGGATCCTGGAGTGCTGCTAGCTGACTGAGGGTAATGGGAGGGGTATGTGGTCAGGAAAAGACCACTCGGGGCCTGAGGGGCACCAGGGCCTCGGAAGGTGGATGGAGTCCAGCATCGTGGGCATTTGGGAGGCCGGTGATTAAAGGAGGGGCGTAAAGAGGATGGAAGAGACGGTAGTCCAGGTGAGCCTCACAAGAGCTTCACTGGGGTGGTAACTTGTCAAGCCCTGACCTAAAGGCTTTTCCAAACCAAGCCCAAGCATAAGACCCTGGAAGAGTCCAGTGCAGAATGCAAGGTAAGTCACGCCATTTGGAGAACAAAGTATCAGCCCAGCCTGGCCACGGGGAACCATCTCAGGCAATCTCAGCCATGTTCCCTCTACCAGTAGGTTTTGTAACTAGTGTCAATTTTCTGAAACACTCTCCCTTTCCCCCCGGGCTGTGTTGGCATTTGAAATCTTGCTCTTTAATATTCTCTGACCCCCAGCTGTCTATCCTCATTTCAATGTCACTTTCATCTTTAGATTCTGTGCCCACCTTCTGGGATGGCTGCTTGCTTGCTCCTGTTCTGGGTAAGAAAACCCAAAGTTAGGCCAGGTGCAGCGGCTCACACCTGTGATCCCAGCACTTTGGGAGGCTGAGGTGGGTGGATCACCTGAGGTCGGGAGTTTGAGACCAGCCTGACAAACATGGAGAAACCCCATTTCTACTAAAAATACACAATTAGCCTGGCATAGTGGCACTTGCCTGTAATCTCAGCTACTCGGGAGGCTAAGACAGGAGAATCGCTTGAACCCGGGAGCAGGAGGTTGCAGTGAGCCGAGATGGCAACATTGCACTGCAGCCTGGACAACAAGAGCGAAATTCCATCTCAAAAAAAAAAAGGAAAAAGAAAACCCAAAGTGCGGTGCCCTTTCCAGAGCGGAGATACCCAAGGCTCCACCTATACACTGTCTCCTGCGTGTGGGTGCCCCCCACAAACCCCCAGTCCCCGGTTCCCGTGCACTGATTGGCTCTGTGCTCCCTTCTCTCAGAGACTGTACCACTTGGCCAAGGGAAGAGACCCAGGGCTATTTTGTCACTCTGTTTAGACAACAAATAAGGGAACAAAATGACAGCCCCAGAAGAGAGCGCAGCAGAGACCCCCGAGCCCTGGGCACAGGCGTCTGCTGTGGTGATTTGCTTCTTGCCTTTCCTTTCCTCCAGTTCCATCCTTCTCTCTCACTCTGTCCTTGCAAAAGCTGTGTCCTGCCGTCTTCATGCATCGACGGGACAAGGGGTACAGACAGACAGCTTTATCTGGTGCTCCGATGGCCCCCATCTGCCACCCGCCACTTCCGTGGTGCCCACAAAAGAAAATAAGGAGGCAGCATTATTGCAGCAGTTCTAATTACCATGTGCTAATTGGGCCACCTTCAGCCTTGTGGGATGCTGCCATTTCCCAGAGATGAAACGACAGAAGCCCTCACTTGCTGTGCTCTACTTACTTCTTCATTGCTCTCAGAACGTTCGGTACCAGGCAGCAGCCTGCACAGATTCCCCAGGCAGACAGGAACTACAACCATGCTCGATGGTGGATGATGCGGGCCACATTCCATCAGATCCAGAACGAAGTTCCTGACCTGTGTCCCTGGACCTGGGGCTTTAAGGGTCACTGAATGCTTCTCTGCTCCCGAGGGTATGCACATTTCCTCACATGGACATGTAGACATTTATCTGGGGCCATAGGTTTCCTTAGCTTTTCAAAGAAGCCCAATGTCTTCTTTTTTTCTTTGAGACAAGGTCTCACTGTGTCACCTAGGCTGCAGTGTAGTGGCATGATCATAGCTCACTGAAGCCTCGCACTCCTGGGCTCAAGTGATCCTCCCGCCTCAGCCTCCCAAGTAGCTGGGACTACAGGTGCACACCACCATGCCTGATCAATTTTTAATTTATGTTTTTGTGGAGATGGGATGTTGCTATGTTGCCCAAGCTTGTCTCAGACTCCTGGTTTCAAGCAATCTTCCTGCCTTGGCTTCCTAAAGTTTTGCAATTACAAGTGTGAGCCTCCGAGCCAAGTCGATCTTTTTTTTTTCCAATAATCTAACTACTGGCTTAAAGAGGAAAGCATCTAATGTATCAAGAGTTTCTTTTATTCCCTGAGAGCCTTTGGGAAAAGCAATCTAACAACCAAAAAAAAAAAAAAAAAAAGAAAAGAAAGAAAAGTGAAAGAGAGAATGGAGATTGAGATTGAGGTTGGAACAGAATCAATGATCTAGGAGTTAAAAGCAAGACGCCAAGCCCTCTCTACCTGGCCAGAGCAGAAATGATTTGATGATTTGTAGCTATGTTACAAGAGTTAATTTAGTTCTATCCATTTGTCTCTTGCCAGGCTTGTTAACCTTCCGGTTCAAATGCTAACCTTTTTTTTTTAAAATACAAACTAAGCCTTTCATTTCTTGCCTGGGCTACTGCAACGACCTTCCTAACTGGTCTACCTGTATCCACATTTTAAAAAAGTGTTTTGTAATGTTTAAATATACACACGAGTTGGAGGGGTTGTCAGTTAGCAGCCAGCAATGTACCCACGACCTGGACTCGACAGTGACCCTTACCCCCTGCGTCATGCCCGCTTCGTTGCTGTTGCACTGGGGACCTGCTTCTCTCTAGCTTCCTTCCAATTTATTCCCCACACGAAAGTCAGTGATCTTTGCAAACACAGACCTGATCATATTCCCCAACCTGTGTCTCTCCTGTGTCCTTAGGTGTGACCGGAAAAGCCTTCGGTGGGCTCAAGCTGGGGTGACTCCTGATGAGAATGATACTGACGAGGACTGAATTACACTGTGTGTGCATCACAGAGAAAAGCGCCTGTGAAGTGCACTGGTTATGCTACATTAAACGGAAGCACGTAAAATTGGATTTAAAAAACTTAAATACACAATACGCACTAATATTACATAAGCCACAGATAAAGAGTCTTTTCAATTAAACCTTCTACTGATTAAAAGTTAATGTTTTGGCTTTAATCAGAGTTCTCATGTTGCTTTACAGACTAAATATGAAAATCCTTGCACGGCAGCTAGAATTCCAGATGTTTCAGATTTGATGAGGGGAAAAAGAAAACCACATCTCTTTTACCATTGTTTTTAATATAAATTGAGTTTGGCTCATTCATCCAGCCAAAGACACTCTGCATAATGGGGAAATAAATGTGTGACTCCGATACCATTATCAAATTGCGACTGGAATAGGCAGCAGCCCAGAGGCTTCAGTATGAGGGTCAGGAATTCACTTCTTACAGAAAATGCTTTGTTATTCGTATGCCGACATTCAGAATGTGATGAGATACAAGTTTCGATTAGAGATATATTAATAGATAAGAGTATCTCGCAGGACTTGGCTGGCATATCATTTTATTACCATTATTATTGAAGGAACATGAAAAAAAAAGTCTCTCCCATGGATGCCTCTGTGCACTGCTGCAAACCAAGTCCTGCCTTTGTTCCCTAACTTCTCTAACTGGTGACTGCGTGTCTGGCCAGTCCAATGTGGCTCCCATCAATACAACAGATGCATGTCTGCAGAGAAGAGGCAGATTGCGTGTGCCCAATAGCGATGAAGGTCCGGGCATGGTGGCTCACGCCTGTAATCCCAGTACTTTGGGAGGCCGAGGCGGGTGGATCACCTCAGGTCAAGAGTTCAACACCAGCCTGGCCAACATGGTGAAACCCCATCTAGACTAAAAATACAAAAATTAGCCGGGCATCGTGGCTCCCACTCAGAGGCTGAGGCAGGAGAATCGCTTGAACCTGGGACGTGGAGGTTGCAGTGAACCGAGATTGCGCCGCTGAATTTGCAAGGCTGCACTCCAGCCTGGGCAACAGAATGAGAATCTCTCTCAAAAAAAAAAAAAAAGTCATGGAGAAGATAGATGGCAGACGAATTAGCCTGGAATGACTAGGGATTAATTCCACCAGGAGGTCTGTGTGCTTATTCATGGTGTTACTGAAATGAGATCCTGATCCAGACCCCAAGAGAGGGTTCCCGGACCTTGTGCAAGAAAGAATTTGGGGGGAGTCCAGAGAGTTAGATGCAAGCAGGTTTATTAAGAAAGTAAAGGAATCAAAGAATGGTTACTCCATAGGCAGAGCAGTTATTTCTTGATTATAGTTATTTCTTATTTATAGCTATGGTTATTTCTCGATTATATGCTGAACAAGATGTGGCTATCCATGAGTTTTCCAGGAAAGGGGTGGGGATTTCTTAGAACTGAAGGTTCCTCCCACTTTTAGACCATATACAGTAACTTCTGGGCATTGCCATGGCAATTGCAAACTGTCATGGTGCTGGCGGGAGTGTCTTTTAGCATGCTAATGTATTATAATTAGCATATCATGAGCAATGAGAATGCACAGAGGTCACTTTCATCACCATCTTGGTTTTGGTGGGATTTGGCTGGCTTCCTCACTACATCCTGTTTTATCAGCGGGGTCTTCCTGACTTGCGTCTTGTGCCAACTTCCTATCTCATCCTGTGACTAAGAATGCCTCACCTCCTGGGACTGCAGCTCAGTAGTTCTCAGCTTCATTGTACCCCGCCCTTGTTCAAGATGAAGTCACTCTGGCTTGAAAGCCTCTGGCAATGACCTTGACTCACTGTGGTCGTGAGTGTCTGGGGCTCCCACCAGTCCACAGTGCACCCAGTTACCTGTGCAATCACACAGGTGTTGAACGCATTCCTGCTTCCAGGTCCTCTGGACTAAACAAAGTCTTGGAATGCTATGGATGGCTGGTTGTCTCCCTACAGGCACTGGCTCCTTTTTTCGCAGGGAGAACTTTGAATGGGGTGGCACATTCCCAGCTCCAAGGAACAAATTATGGTTAGCCAGGTGTGGCGCTGCACACCTGTAATCCCACTACGCGGGAAGCTGAGGCAGGAGAATGGGATGAACCCAGGAGGTGGAGGTTGCAGTGAGCTGAGATCGCACCACTGCACTCCAGCCTGGGCGACAGTGATAATCCATCTTGAAAAAAATAAAGTAAAATAAGTGGATCAGGTTTTGACAGGATGATTAGGCAACTGAAGAGTCCGTATCCCTTTCTTCACTCTCAACGAACCCAGGGGATGTTCCATCCTAGAGTTCCCCCACCCCACAGGATGACTATTTCACTGTGTCTTCCTGGCGGACACTCACTTCATCAGACTCCACTGGAGGTCTTTTGGCTAACAAAACTTAAAGAAAAATCTGCCTGAGGGGTGCGTATTAGTTTGCTAGGGCTGCTGTAACAAACCACCACAACCCAGGCAGCTTAAACAACAGAAAAACGTATGACCTCACAGTTCCGGAAGCTACAAGTTTAAAATCAATGCGTTGGTGGAGTTGGCTCCTTCTGAGGTCTGTGAAGGAAGACCTCCGACCTCTCCCACACCTCTCTCCTTGGCTTATTTTTTTCTCCTTGGTTTATTGATGACTGTCTTTTTCCTGTACAGCTTTAATCATCTTCTCTCTCTGTGTGTCCATCTCTGTTCAAACTCCACCCCACCCCTTTTATAAGGACATCAGCCAAAGTGGATGAGGGCCAACCCTAATGATGCTGTTTGAACCTGTTCACCTCTGTAAATATCCTATCTCCAAGTACGGTGACATTCGCCGTAGTAGAGTTTAGGATTACAACATATTTTTTTGGCAGAGACACAGTTCAAACACTTTATTTTGTCTTGTTTCGTGACTTTCTCGTAGGCATGGCACACTGGTGTGATGACACGCTGTAGGAAGTTAAGGCAGCCATCTTGCAACCATGAGTGGGGAGACCAAAAGTCACAGAGAAGCCAAGAGAGCCACTTAGAAGACTCTGGAATGGCCTACCTTCAAACATCTTGTTAAGTCAATAGGATTTACTTGGGCTAAGTAAACAATAAGGTTTACTTGCGTTAAAACGTCTTGCTAAGTAAACAGTATTCTTACAGTTTAAGCCACAATTAGATGAGGTTTGTATTAGTTCCAGCCAGGTCCACATGAATTCAGCATATGAACTCATATAAAGATTAGGATCAGGCTGGGTGCAATGACTGATGTTTGTAATCCCAACACGTCAAGGCAGGAGAATTGCTTGAGGCCAGGAGTTCGAGACCAGCCTGGGAAGATCTCATCTCTACCAAAAGTAAAATAAAAAAAAAAAAAAAAATTAGCCAGGTGCATTGGCACATGCCTGCAGTCTTCGCTACTCAGGAGGCTGATATGGGAGGATTGCTTGATTCCAAGAGTTCAAGGCTACAGTGAGCTATTACGGCACCACTGCACTCTAGCCTAGAGGACAGAGCAAGACCCTGTCCTTAGAAAAAATAAATGAGTCCTAAAATACAGTGTAATCTCTGCCTCCAGCTTTATAAATAATAATAGATAAACCTTTACTACAAAACATGGTTTCAATATTTAGCAAACAAAACTGATGCTACCGGCCCTTTCTGGACTTAAAATGTAGAGAGAGAGTCAAATGGACTAATGTTTGGTCTTTTTGAAAAATTGAAAACCCAGTAAAATATTCATTTGTTAATTCATTAAACAGTTAAACACTGAGCACCTCCTATTAGTCAGCACTGGGTAAAATCTAGAGATGGTGTTCAAAAACAGACACGGTCCTTGCCCTCCTAGAGCCTCCAGTCCAGGAGGAGAGATCAACATTCATCAAATCAGCACACAAATAATCGCCAAATTGGAAAGTACAAAATTAAGTCCAATGCAGTTGTTAAAACACATGAGGAGTTGGTGAAAGACACTGAATGCGTCTGTGGATTTCCCATTGAATTCCATCAATAGGATGGAAATCTTCATCCCAAGGTTTCTTCTTTTAAAGAGGAGAAGGTGTTCTCACTATAACTGTGTTCACATAATTTATCTACCATCTAAGACATTTCTGAGAGCTAAAAGGGGCACTATTAATATGTGTTCTAGGGAAAGGGCATAAGGCAGAGATAACCCAGGATTTCAGGACATTCGTATGTTCTAGCTATGACAGTGATTTGCACAAGTCCAAAAATTAGGTTATTAGGAACAGATAAGGAGTCACAAGTCAAAATTTCAGTACCGCATAGGTTGAGCGCAGCGGTTCATGCCTGTAATCCTAGCACTTGGGGAGGCCAAGGTGGGTGGAACGTCTAAGGTCAGGAGTTCAAGACCAGCCTGGCCAACATGGTAAAACCGTGTCTCTAATAAAAATACAAAAATTAGCCAGACGTGGTGGTGCACGCCTGTAATCCCACCTACTCGAGAGGCTGAGGCAGGAGAATCGCTTGAACCCAGGAGGCGGAGGTTGCAGGGAGCTGAGATCATGCCACTGTACTCCAGCTTGGACAACAGATGAAGACTCCATCTCAAAAAAAAAAAAAAAAAAAAACGAATGCCATGGAATCTCATTTAAGGGGAATAAGGTAAACTGGGAAGTGATTTTCTTGATGTGTTTGAAATTTATAATTTCACACTGAAACAGTATTTTTTTGTTTTCCTGCAAATTAAAATATCAATCAAAAACCTACATGTCTGTTATTCTAGAAAGTTTACTGCAAGAAGAAGAGATGCCTGCCTTGACCAGTTAGATATGCAATAAGACAGTAGCATGAGACAGATTGATTTGCGTTGTGTTAAGCTGGGAGGAAATACCCATCCCTGCTGTGGCTTATAAAAGAAATTTAAAAGCTGCTCCAGTATATTAAATGAGGCTAAAACTTTTGATCAATAATTTTTCTTCACAAAAAAACAAAAAGGATGAAAATGATCAGAGATTGATTCTAAATGCTCGATGCCCGCTACAGCTGACAGAGATACTTTGCAAGTGATATTTTGAAAGTTGCCAGTGAATTGGTCCAAATTGTGAGAGGAATTAAAACATGTGCTCCATAATATTCTCTACACATTTCCAAAACTGACACAAGTCCGGGATGTCTGTGAAGATAGGGTGCGAAGAAACGTGGCTTAGCAGCTCTGTTTTTGCAAATGGGCTTGGGACATATTGATCAAATAGCAGAATTTTTTTAAAGATAAATATTTGAAAGATGCACTGCATCAAATGTATCTAAATATTTAATTACATCTAATACATTAGCATCAATACATACGATAAAGGGGCCACAAAGCCATTTCCCCATTTCACTCCTAAAAAAATCTCTCTTCCCCTTTCTCTCTCTCTCTCTCTTTTTTTTTTTTTTTTTTTTTTTTTTTTGAGACCTCTTGGCTGGAGTACACTGGCGCGATCTCAGCTCACTGCAACCTCCGCCTCCTGGGTTCAAGCGATTCTCCTGCCTCAGCCTCCTGAGTACCTGGGATTACAGGCACCCACCACTACACCCTGCTAATTTTTGTACTTTTAGTAGAAACTGGGTTTCACCATATTAGTCAGGCCAGTCTCAAACTCCTGACCTCAGGTGATCCGCCCACCTTGGCCTCCCAAAGTGCTGGGATTACAGGCTTGAGCCTGCACACAGCCCCTTCTTCCCTTTTCAAAACGGCTGCAGATCCTGAAAATCTCACTTCTCCTCTGGGTTAAAACCTGGACACACCCTGGGACTGCTTTTTACGATGGGTGTAACCTAGGCAAGTTATTTAATTTCTCTAGATCCCCAATTTCCTCAAGTAAAATGGGAGTTATAACAGCTACCTTGATTAAATGACAAAATGGCATGAAATAGACTAAATACAGACCTGGCACTCAGTAATCCTCAATAAATATGATGTCTTTATTCTTAGTCTCCTGCCTCTCTCTTCACTTTCAAAAATTCAATTGACATCTGGGAGAGGTAAAACCCAGGCTCCATTTTTTTTTGTTTAATAAATGTCTTATTGCCAGATAAGTGCATACATTGTTCATTTTAACGAATGATCATTTAGAAAGAAAATGCACCCATGCCATCATCAAGCATATCAAGAAAGAAACATCCCTAAACCCCCAGAAACCTCTCATACAGGCTGTGTCCTCAAAGATAGTGCATATACGGGCTTTTATCACATAAAATCTGGTTGGTTCATTTTTGAACCTCATATAATGCCCACACTTCTGTGTCTGGCTTCTTGCGCTCCACATCAGATGAGTGAGATTAATCCATTTTATCATATGTGGCAATGGTTCGTTCTCATTGGCTGTAGTATTTTATTACATCAATATGTCATGACTGATTTGTTATTGGGTCACTCCAACAGGAAAAAGACCACTACCTGCTGAGCTGCTTGCTAAAGGCAAAAGGAAGACAGAACGGGTAGTAGAGGAAGGTAGTCATCCAGTCCAGCTATGGCCACCTGACTAGCTGCAAAAAATTTTAATACAGTTAAAATTAAAAAATAAGGACTGTAATTGTTCTATTTCCTTCTTCTTTTTGTAATTGTTCTATTTCCTTCTTCTTTTGCTAAAAACTTCTTTGTGCATGTACACACTTGTACCAAGAAAATACCTTCATTTTATTTCCTGTCTCCTTTATTGTGTGACATTAGATTTATTGACTTTACATCAGCATTTATGTAATAGAATTTGTGTTGGGGATTGGTGTGTTTCTGGTTGTACGAAGAATAGTTGTATTATGTTAGGTGTTATTATGACCTTATTATTGTCTTTATTTGAAGATTATGTATGATCTCAGGAGATGTGTAGGGGTTCAAGTTGACAAGGCCTGGACTTGTGATGGTTAATACTGAGGGTCAACTTGGCTGGACTGAAGACACAACGTACCGACCCTGGGTGTGTCTGTGAGGGTGTTGCCAAAGGAGATGAACATTTGAGTCAGTGGACTGGGGAAGGCAGACCCACCCCTAAACTGGGTGGGCACCATCGAATCAGCTGCCAGCTCAGCTAAAATACGAGCAGGCAGAAAAATGTTAAAAGAGAGACTGGCCTAGCCTCCCAGCCTACATCTTTCTCCCATGCTGGATGCTTCCTGCCCTTGAACATCAGATTCCAAGTCCTTCAGTTTTGGAACTCGGACTGGCTCCCCTTGTGGCTCAGCTTGCAGACAGCCTATTGTGGGACTTTGTGAAGTGTGAGTTAATACCTAATAAACTCCCCTTTATATATATATATATATATATAATACATGTATATGTGTGTGTGTGTGTGTATACATATATATATATATGTTCTCTTTAGTTCCACTAGTTCTCTTTCCCTAGAGAACCCTGACTAATACAACATGTCATGACTGATTTGTTAGTTTTCTTGATGAACATGTAAAGTGTTTCCAATTTTGGCTATTTTGAAAAATGCTACTGTGGACATTCTTGTCCTTTTGAGGTACAGAGTGCACATTTCTCTTGAGTATGCATTTAGGATTGGCATTGCTGGGCCATAGGATCACTGTTTTTAGCTTTAATAGTTTTGTCAAAGAGTTTTCCAATGGGATTAACAATACACTTTCACTAGGAACGTGTGGATTGACTTTCCACACTACCAATACTTGGGGCTGTCGGTTACTAGCGTATTAATTTGTTCATTTGTGGTGCGTGTGTATGTGTGTTTGTATGTTATTTTATGTATAACAATTTTATGTATAATATAAATAATAAAATGCATAAATGTTATATATATGCACACATATGTAATTTCTGTCATTCTCACGGGCTTACAGACATCTTATTTTAGTTATAGCTTGCATTTTACTGATGATCCAGGAAGTGGAGCATTTTTTATACAGGTATTGGCCATTTGTATGCACTTTGTTGGATGTACACAAACATACAACGATGTGTATACAAATGGCCAATGAACATGTAAGTGTGCATACAACAAAGTGCATACAAGTCCAATAAACATATAAAAAACGCACAACTCAAAGTACTTGTTCAAGTCTTAGCTCCGTTTTGTGGGGTTTTATTTGACTGCTTTGTAGGACTCTTTACGCATTCTGGACATGAATCCTTTGTCAACTATGGGTCTGACAAAGGCTTCTCCCAGTCTGCCTTGCTTTTTCACAGACTCAATGATGTCTCTTGACAAAGAGAAGTTCATAATTTCATATAGCTCTTGTATCCATTTACCCATTACAGTTGGTACTTTTTTGGCTTAAAAAAATCTTTACCTATATCTAGGTAAGAGACAGAATCTGGCTATACCTTTACTGTTTTAATAAATAAATGTGATCCGCCCCTCAGAATACCACGAATGTATTCTCCTCTGTGTTCTAAAAGCTTTTCTGTTTGCCTTTACCATTTAATTGAAATTCTTTTTTTAAAAAATGTATTTATTCAACTTTAGGTGCATACCATATCCGGCACTTCTCCCCATGTTATCCCTCCCCACCCCCCGCTGTCTCTCCCCTACCCGTCCCAACTCTATTTGAAAGTTTTTAGTATGGTGTTAGGTGGTGTCAAGATTATTTTGTTTTTCCATCTAGATAAACAGGTGACTGAGTCCTGAGAGATAAAAAGACCTACTTTTCTCCGTATCAATCACTTCGGAGTCATCTTTTACATGGAGAATTGCTTGAACCCAGGAGGCGGAGGTTGTGGTGAGCCAAGATCATGCCATTGCACTCCAGCCTGGGCAGCGGGAGTGAAACTCCATCTCAATAAATATATATAATTTTAAAAAATTAGCCAGGCATGGTGGAGCATACCAGTAGTCCCGGCTACTCAGGAGGATCACTTGAGTCCAGGAGCTGCATGCTGCAGTGAGCTCTGATAACGTCACCTCACTCCAACCTGGGTGACAAAGGGAGCTGCTGTCTCAAAGAAAATTAAAATTAACTTTAACATAAGAGTCACTTTGTTATTCTAAAAATCGACGGGGCCGGGGAAAGCAACTCGAAGTAATTTAGCACTTCTAACTGGAAATGCATAGACAGTGTGGCTCGCACGTCACCATGCTGTGTCTCTGTGTAGCATTCTCTACCTGGGATCTTTCCCACGCTAAAGCATCATCCTGCTCACGGATGGCCGCCATGCTGACTCTAACCAGCAGCAGTCACACTGCGTCTCCAGCTAAGCACACTGAGTGAGCCAGGGTGACAATATCCCACGCTGTAAAGGAAGGGAGATGATGATGCAGCTAGATAAGCATGAATGCCCATCCATTATTCATAGCCTCCTGGGAGAAAAACAAACTCCCCTGTTGCCATCATCTTCCCTGCATCGCAGTCATTCTCATTCAGAAACACAAGCATATAAACACAGCGCTTAGGGGAGAGGGCTGCGTGTGTTGGGTGTACTATTTGCTGTTGGAGTTTTTGTTCCTATTACTGGAAAGGAAGAGAAGGTGTGTGGGTCTGGAGGTAGGCTCTGGCTTCAAGGTGCTATCTCATGCATATTTCTTCATCTTTTCAAATATAATTTTCATCTCCTTATCTGTGCAATGGGGATAACGTTCTGTATATTACATATTATGTAAATATCAGGCCGGGCATAGTGGCTCATATCTGTAACCCCAGCACTTTGGAAGGCTGAGGTGGGTGGATCACGAGGTCAGGAGTTTAAGACCAGCCTGGCCAATATGGTGAAATCCTGTCTCTACTAAAAATACAAAAATTAAGTCCAGGCACAGTGGCTCACACTTGTAATCCCAGCACTTTGGGAGGCCGAGGTGGGTGGATCATGAGGTCAGCAGTTCAAGACCAGCCTGGCCAAGATGTTGAAATCCCGTCTCTACTGAAAATACAAAAATTAGCTAGGCGCATTGGCAGGTGCCTGTAGTCGCAGCTACTTGGGAGGCTGAAGCAGAAGAATCACTTGTTGGGAGCTGGAGGTTGAAGTGAGCTGGGATCGCACCACTGCACTCCAGCCTGGGTGACAGAGTGAGACTCCATCTCAAAAAAAAAAAAAGATTAAACATTTCTAACTTTATGCAAGCATATCTTGATACCTGACACAAAGGTAGTAAATAAATACATGCTTATAATCCTACCAAAGATATAATTTGTAAAAAATTCAATGTGAAAACTCATTCTTGGCTGGGCATGGTAACTCACACCTGTAATCCCAGCACTTTGGGAGGCTGAGGATGGATCACTCAAGGTCAGGAGTTCGAGACCAGCCTGCCCAACATGGCGAAACCCCGTCTCTACTACAAATACAAAAATTAGCCAGGCATGGTGGCTCACACGTGTAATACCGGTTCCTAGGGAGGCTGAGGCAAGAGAACCGCTTGAACTGGGAGGCAGAGCTTGCAGTGAGCCAAGATTGCACCAGTGCACTCAAGTAAGACCCTGTTTCCACAAAAACAAAAACAGACCTCATTTCAGGTTATAACTAAGGTACCAAAAGTTCTAGCTGAAAAGTGAGGATCCTGGGAAATGGGTGATCTGGCTTCTTCTAGGTGGAAAACAGCAGCCAACTGCCCCTTCTCAGCCGGTGGAATTCAAAGTGGTCTCAGTCACCCTGGCTTCCCCAACTGGCTGACTTTTCCCAGACCCCAAGACTGAAAGCCTACTTCATTCGGGACTCATTCTACCAATGCTCTGAGGCACTGCGTGCCCAAAAGTGAGTCTCCTCTAATGGAAATTCAGATAAAGATTTTGGTTCCTGTGAGCTCACAGATCTGCAAGGGGGCGGACTGAGCAGCTTTATAAAATGAATTCCTTAAGCCCTCTTTTTTGGGGTATTGTATTGCATTCAAAAGAAGTCCCGCGGGAGAGCCTACTTCCTCTCCTCCCTGAATTTTTAGCTGTTAGGTTTTTTGTTGTGTTGTGTTTTGTTTTGTCGAGACAGTTTGCTCTGTGCTCTGTTGCCCAGGCTGGAGTGCAGTGGCGTTATCTAGGCTCACTGCAAACTCTGCCCCCCAGGGTTCAAGTGATTCTCCTGCCTCAGCCTCCCGAGTAGCTGGGATTACAGGCATGCACCACCATGCCCAGCTAATTTTTGTATTTTTAGTAGAGACGGGGTTTTACCATCTTGGTCAGGTTGGTCTTGAACGCCTGAACTCGTGATCCACCCACCTCGGCTGTTGGGGTTCTTTTAGCTTCTCCTTTGATTCGCACACACACACACACACACACACACACACACACACACACACTGACTCCTACACAAATAGAGAAAAACTAAAAAAAAAAAAATAGAGAGATATCAAAAAACTTCTCTGACAATGCAGCATGAAATCAAAACCAAAAACTGAAAAGACAGCTGTGTAAATCTGACTGATACGGTTTGGCTCTGTGTCCCCACCCAAATCTCATCTTGAATTGTACTGCCATAATCCCGCATGTTGTAGAGGGACCCAGACCCAGTGGGAGATCATTTGAATCATGGGGGCAGTTTCCCCCATACTGTTCTCATGGTAGTGAGTAAGTCTCACAAGATCTGATGGTTTCATCAGGGATTTCTGCTTTAGCGTATGCCTCATTTTCTCTTGCCACCTCCATGTAAGTGCCTTTCCCCTCCTGCCATGATTCTGAGGCCTCCCCAGCCATGTGGAACTGTAAGTCCAATCAAACCTTTTCTTCCCAGTCTTGGATATGTCTTTATCAGCAGTGTGAAAACAGACTAATACACCGACAGAGTCAGGTACATCCTGTCCCACCCTACACGGGAAAGTGAGACATCCAGGTCATCACTGTGAGCATCCCATAACCGCACGACCCAGAAAGGAGAACTAGACTGGTCCCGCACTACTCTGCCTGTAGTCACACACGTAGCCCCCTTTCCTGGTTGCCTTCTTCCACAGTACCCTCATTGACCTGGCTAGTATCTTCTGTCCTCTGACACCTGGGTCACCAGCATCACCCTCTGTCTTCTCTTCTTGCATACACTGACCGTGTCATGGGAGCCCATGCACATGCCTCTTCCCCCCACACACGGCGATGTTCTAACCTTACTCCATGCTCAATCCCAGCGCCTCACCGGGCCAAGACTATGACTTTTCTGAATACACTATTTGGTTATGAGACGTTTCAGAGTATCTATTACTAAACCAGGCATCCTATCTGGAATGCAACCTATCTTAGTCCATTTGCATTGCTATAAAGGAATATCTGAGGCGGGGTAGTTTATAAAGGAAAGGGGTTTATTTGGCTCACAGTTGCGCAGGCTGTACAAGAAGCATGGCACCAGCATCTGCTACTGGTGAGCCTCAGGAGGCCTCCAGTTACAGTGGAAGGTGAAGAGGGAGCCGGCATGTTACATGGCAAGAGAGGGAGGAAGAGAAGAAATGGAGCTGCCAGACTCTACCATCCAGATTTCTTGAAAACTAAGAGTGAGAACTCACTCAATCTCTTGAGAATGGCACCAAGCCCTATTCATGAGCGGCCCCTGCCCGCAGCCCAGACACCTCCCACTGGGGATCACATTTCAACATGGTATTTGGAGAGAACAAACATCCAACACGTATCACAACCTCAACGAGGAGTTACGTTTTAACGATGTAGGACGTTAAAAAGGCTCCTTCAGTCCACAATCAAATGGCCAGTCTTGTGATTCACCTGCCCTGAGTGACTAAAATGCCAGGAATTTTCCATTTAAGGCCATTCTACTTTAAAAATAATTTTTTTTGAGATGGAGTGTCACTCTGTTGTTGCCCAGACTGGAGTGCAGTGCACCGTCCTGACCCACTGCAATCTCCACCTCCAGGTTCAAGTGATTCTCCGGCCTCAGCCTCCCGGTCACCACACCCAGCTAAGTTTTGTGTTTTTAGTAGAAATGGGGTTTTGTCATGTTGGTCGGTCTGGTCTCAAACTCCTGGCCTCCAGTGGTCCACCTGCCTCGGCCTCCCAAAGTCCTGGGATGACAGGTGTGGGCCACCGCGCTTGACCGAGGCCTTTCTCCTTCCTCTGCCTCCAAGGTTCTACTATAGAGCACTTCACTGACACGTGATCCGCAAGCACCTGGAGACACCCAGCTCTATGCCTGGATTCCATTTTCTCCTGTTTATAGAAACCCTCTGGTCAGTGAGAAGGCCCACTTGAAGTGCAATCAGCTTCCCCTCACCAGCTACTCCCCTCAGCTCCTTCCCCTCAGCAGCTACTCCCCACCTTTCACCCTCATTCTACTTCTAAAACCCTCATTCGATTGTCAGGAGAGGTGTGGTATGAGTCAGGTTTTCCCAGATGGTTCCAATAGTGTCTTCGCCTTCGGTGGAGATGAGAGGATTCATTCTCGCTCCAGCCTTCTTGACTGAGGGCGCATTGGGCCATTCTTGCATTCCTCTGAAGGAAGACCTGAGACTGGGTAATTTATAAAGAGGTTTAATTGGCTCCTGGTTCTGCAGGCTGTACGAGCTTGGCACTGGCATCCGTTCAACTTCTAGAGGGGCCTCAGGAAGCTTTTGCTCATGGCAGAAGGCGTGGCTGGGGCAGACGGGTTACATGGTGAGAGCAGAAGCAAGGCGAGGAGCAGGTGTCTCACACTCCTAAACCTTCCAAACAATCGGATCTCCCGAGAACACAGGATCACAGAGACAGCACCAAAGCCGTGTAGGATTCACCCCCGTGGCCCAACACCTCCCACCAGGCCCCACCTCCAACACTGAAGATTACAATTCAACATGAGATTAGCGGGGCCACATCCAAACCATATCAGAGGGGTACCCCCCTCATTGCCCCACATCCTCCATCTCTGGGGAGAAAAAAAGAGTGACAATCTGCCAGCCCGTCTCCACCATGTCCAGACAATTATTCCAGAATAGCAAGTCCCTGCGCATTCCTGTCTGATGTTGTGTGTGTGTATATGTGTGTTTGTTTTTACCATCCTGAGATGTCTCTTCAGGTCCCCAGCATGTATAAGCGTACAGCATTCTCTCCCATATTTCTGGAGAGCTGACTCACAGCTTTACTCTTTGTTCTATCTCTCCTCACACACCTCCCATCACACTGGACAATTTCTTTCTCCTTTTTTTGAGATGAGGTTTCACTCTTGTCATCCAGGCTGGAGTGCAGTGGTGCAATCTCGGCTTACTGTAACCTCCGCCTCCCAGGTTCAAGCGATTCTCCTGCCTCAGCCTCCCAAGCAGCTGGGATTACAGGCGCACACCACCACGCCCAGCTAACTTTTGTATTTTTAGTAGAGACGGGGTTCCACCACGTTGCCCAGGCTGGTCTCGAACTCCTAACCGCAAGTGATCGATCCACCTCAGCATCCCCAAATTCTGGGATTACAGACATGAGCCACTGCACCCGGCCCATACTAGACAATTTCAGAACACTTGTTGAGATTCTTTCCAACATCTTGGCTTCAAGCACCTGAAATCTCTGACATTACACTTTCCTATTACAAGATTTTTCAACCACGTGCAAATAAAACTTCATCTGGAGCTGATATTCAGGCTGAGCTCACACTGCCTTCAACCTCTCAACCTCCCTGTCTCTCTTTTCAACTTCAGTTCTTTCAAGGGAAATTCCAGGCACCAACTTCTCCTTCAGAAGCAGATAAGCAAGCCTTTAAGAATAGCTTAAAACAACAGCCAAAGGGGTTGGAGTCTCGGGATGTTTCATTCCCCTACAGAAATGAAACACAACATCTTAACACGTGACCTTGAATTGTTTTTCAGAAACTGGGACCCCCGCCAAAGGGATCCACTGGTGTGGAGAGTTAAAATAAGGGGGAACTGAACACTGAACTCTGACCCCTGTTTTTGTTCTAAATTTCTTCTTGAGAGGCTTGGAGGAGGTCAAGCCCATGGGTCAGAGCTAACATTCTTTTCTGCTCACCCCAATTTTTAGCCAAATCTTTGCCTCCCTTATCCAATCACAAACCAGAAAATCTCTGAATCCATCTATGGCCTATGGGCTCTTCTTTGAGACGTCCCACTTCTTTAGGTCAAACCAATGTATACTCTCCATGTCTTGATTTTTGCCTTTCCCTGTAGCCTCTCCCTCCCATTACAGCCCCTTACCTGGCCAGGCGCAGTGGCTCACACCTGTAATCCCAGCACTTTGGGAGACCAAGGTGGGTGGATCACTTGAGGCCAGGAGTTCGAGACCAGCCTGGTCAACATGGTGAAAACCCATCTCTACTAAAAATACAAAAATTAGCCGGGCATAGTAGTGCACACCTGTAATTCCAGCTACTTGTGAGGCTGAGGCATGAGAATCGCTTGAACCCGGGAGGCGGAGGTTGTGGTGAGTCGAGATCACGCCACTGCACTCCAGCCTGGGTGACCTAGTGAGACTCTGTCTCAACAACAACAACAAAACCCTTACCTATAAGCCATCAAGGAATCTGGGTCTTAAACTTGAGTGCTCAGTTCTGCTTGGTTGGCGCCCTGCAATAAACCCCTCACCTTCTCTTGCTGCAATCCTAATTTCAGTGTTTGACTTTGCTGCGTTGGGCACACACACCCAATTTCGGCTCAGTAACACACTCATCTGCACGATACTGAGCCTTAGTCTCCAAATGCCTCATTTTCTCCCCGAGACTAGCAACCATCCATTTTCCCCTTTGAAAGACAATGCCAAAAGAGAGACAATTAGGTGAAGAGCTAGAAGATGCCTTTGTAAGTCTTTGCTTTTGTACTTCTTGTTCTTTCTACTTAAGATGTTGTTACCCGTGATTTGTGCGTTGACACCCTCTGGATATAAGAAAGCCCTGAATATAGGAATGAAGCAGACACTTTGATGGATGTCTTCTTATTTTTCCGTCATTCACTTAATAACGTATCTTATTCCAAGCCATAATAGCAAGCAGTTTTGAGATTGTATCTTGCAAGGGAGAAAATACGTTATAAATGGTCTTGCTTTGCATAATCTTTTCTTTGGTGCTATTTAGCAGAAAAGATACTCACTGGTAAACCCAGAAGCTGGTGAGAAGTGTGTCCTTGGGTAGAACGTGGGGACAGGGGGACTGATTTGATTGTGATTCATTTGTTTGAAATGGAAAAGTGGTTGTTTCCTACAAAATACATTGACCCGGCAAATTCCATCCAGGTGCAGCATTTTGCACTGACCTCAGAGATCTTTGATGTTTTCTTTATCGATATTTGTCCACTGTGAAGTGTCCTAAATTCCAGAGTTTCCAAGAATCATAGAGAAATGTCAGAGGTGTTACCTTCCGGTTTTGTCTTTTTCCTTTAACTCACCAAGTGATTGTGCATCCACTCACTGTACCAGATGCAATGTACAAGGTTTATTAAGATAAACTAGGGTCGAGTCTCTGTATTCAAATAATGTTCCCATCACCAAGAAAAGATGGATATGAAGAGATAACAATCAACGCAGAGAGAGGATCCCACAGCCATAGAAACACAAGGGCAGAGGCATTAACTGAGCTGTATTCTGCAGGATGAGTTGGAGTCTCTGGGCAAACAATGCAGTTAAAGAGAAGTTCAAGCAAAATGAAGACCGTGTAGTGGGACATATCACACCAGAGGCTGCCATACCTGGAGGAAACAAATATACCTCTAAGAACAAGAGGCAATGGAAACAGCAGACGAAAAGAAACAATAGGGTGTTTGTTTGTCTGAAGTCCAGTGACGTGATCTCTCCTCACTGTAATCTCTGCCTCCTGGATTCAAGAGATTCTTCAACCTCAGCCTCCCAAGTAGCTGGGACTACAGGCATGCACTATAACACATGGCTAATTTTTGTATTTTTAGTAGAGACAGGGTTTCACCATTTTGGCCAGGCTGGTCTTGAACTCCTGATCTTAAGTGATCTGCCCAACTCAGCTTCCCAAAGTGCAGGGTTTTTTAAAAAAAAAAAGACAGACTTTAATTCTGAAACCAGTACATTTAGTTAGCGCTTAATGAGCACGTACTATGTCCTGCACTGTATACAAAAATCTTACTGTTGATACAACTTCCCTGGATGATAAAAGGCAGATTTTAGAGATAGGTGTGAGCCCCAGAGAGCAAAAACTAGGTGAGAAGTGAGTGCTGAGCTCATGTCAGCACTTATGCAAAACACTGTGGTGGGTCATAGGTCAAAGCTGTATAGCACAGTTACAGGTTCATAGGCTCCAAATTCCAGCATACCTAGTTACTAGTCCTGTGACTTTGCACAAGTGACTCAACCTCTCTGTACCTCAAACTCCCTGTCTATGATTTGGAGATAGTAGTAACAGTACCAGCCTCACTATGTTATTAAAAATGATTAAACAAGCTAATCCATTATCTGTATGTACTAGTTTGTTCACTAAATTTAAAAAAAAAAGTTATTGGAAAGCTTATCAAGTAGTGGTCCCTGCCATCAAGTGCTTAGGATAGAGTTGTAACCTGATTCTAAAGAACAGTAGCTATTCAAGGATCCTAGCAAGAAAAACTGTGCTGTACTTCCAAATAAATAAACTGCCTCTAACTCAAATCACAGCTGCTATTGAAAACTGCTAATTCAGGGAAGATGGTAAAAACGGGTGCTCTCTAGACCAATCTTCATTCACAGTAAAAAGCAGCAATTCTGAGACTGCTTTGAGTAGGAGGGAGAGGAGGGGCAGAAGTTACATTTTGCCTGTGGTCGTGGAATGTTTTCTGTGTAGGGATGAAAACAATTTTAAATGGCTCCCCAACCCTCTCCTCATTCTGCTCTTCCTCCTAAGTTATCAAGAATTTATGGCAAACTTGGGCTGGGCGCGGTGGCTCACGCCTGTAATCCCAGCACTTTGGGAGGCTGAGCCGTGCAGATCACTTGAGGTCAGGAGTTCGAGACCAGCCTGATCAACATGGTGAAACCCTATCTATACTAAAAATACAAAAATTAGTCGGGCATGATGGCAGGCACCTGTAATCCCAGCTCCTCAGGAGGCTGAGGCAGGAGAATGGCTTGAACCTGAGAGGCAGAGGTTGCAGTGAGCTGAGATCGTGCCACTGCACTCCAGCCTGGGCAGCAGAGCGAGACCCTGTCTCAAATAAATAAATAAACAAACAAACCATTGGGATTTGGAGCCACTATTTGTTTGTTGGAAGGTTAAATAATTTTTAGACATTAAAAATTTCCTTCTCCTCTGATTTCTTGGGCCAGGTACAAGCAACGATAATTAAAAAATAAAAAATAAACAATTCCCCCTACATGCTCTTACCAAACCCCTGAATCTCTTTGCTGGTATGACCTTTTCTGTTTGTCAGTACAAAGGCGATGTTGGAGGTTTTAAATGGTTCCATTCAGACGTCCAGGAGAGGGGACAGGATATTAATTTTCTCAGACAGACACGGTTGGTGAACACCTTGAGACAAAGTTCCAGGACCTGTTAAAATCTCCGGCTGTCACTTCAAACACATCATCTGTCCTCAACCATCTCTGAGTCCAGGGGCTTGGGGAGATTGTGACGGGCTGTGTCTGGACCCAGGTTAGGTTGCCTAACATATGGGGAAGGAGCGTGGATGGGGTGAGGGGTGTGTTGGGGGGTCACCTTCATCCCATTGGTCTTGGATGGATGGGCAGAATTTTCCTTTTTCTCATGTTCCATCAGAATTGGGAACAGGTGGGAACAACGAGGCCGGGCACAGTGGCTCATGCCTGCAATCCCAGCACTTTGGGAGGCTGAAGTGGGTGGATCACTTGAGGTCAAGAGTTCGAGACCAGCCTGGCCAACATGGTGAAACCCCGTCTCTACTAAAAATACAAACGCTAGCCGGGTGTGGTGGCGGGCACCTGTAGTCCCAGCTACTTGGGAGGCTGAGGCAGGAGAATCGCTTGAACCCAGGAGGCGGAGGTTGTAGTGAGCTGAGATCACACCAGCGCACTCCAGCCTGGGCAACAGAGCGAGACTCCATCTAAAAAAAAAGAAAAGAGGAGAAAGAGAATTGGGAACAGGTGGGAACGGGTAGGAACAATGACGTCAAGGGTAAAAGGCTCACTGCAATCACTGCATTCCTCTCAAGTTAGGTCCTGTTTAGGACTATTATTAAAAAAAAAAAAAATGCAAGCTTTTAGCCCACTGGCCAAAGAATCAAATAGGTAGAATCTGGATATATAACCTCACCATTATCTGTTTTAGCTTGCTTGTATTAAGTGGAAATTATATGCACTCTTTAACCCAAATTAAAAGGTTACTTGGAGTTATAGCAAGTAGAATAGCTTTGAACTTCAGCCTTCATGCAAATGAGAGATTCTTAACTCTCTCTTGCCGGGAGTTATATTTAAATACCTCTGCCTCCTGTGAGCCCACAATTAACACCCCCTCTGCAGCCCCTACAATAACAATCTCCGTAAAGCTTCCCTTTGAAAGGGTGATCCTTTACAAAACACAGAGGCACACCAACCTGAACCAAAGGATGCCGTTAAGTATGATTTTGACTTAGTGGCTCTGATTTTTATCTTTTGTACCGTGTAAAGAAAAAAGGCAGTCATGTTTTATCAGCAGCTACGTGGGTAAGCATATTGCACACTCCAATTAGATTCCCTTTACCTAGCACTTCCTCCCGCCTTACGTGAAACGCTGCCTCGTGTTTCTCCTGTCCCCAGGCAGCCAGCTCAGCCCATGTTGAGGGTTCCAATATGCTTTATTAAACAGAAAATTAATAGAACGCTATTGTGTCCTGGCAGCTTCTTGAGAATTAAAGACTCTGCAGTTTTTTATTACCAGAACCAAAATCCGCCTTCTGGGAATCGGCAACGTGGAGATTTAGTTCGATGTGCGTTCCCCGGGGGTAAATTGTCTAAGCCTCAAAGGTGAAGCTTTGGCTTCAACTACCTGATGCCAAAACATCAAATGATTCTATGAACGGAGCCAAATACCTGGCTGTTTCCTGGGCAAGAATAACACTAGAATTATATTATGTGTAAACTGATGGAATTGGGGGATTTATATAGTTTCCGTTTATTTACTCAGTAAATGTTTCATGCATGCCCACTGTGCCAGGCACTGTAGTTCCCAGGCAGAAGGCAGTGAGATGCAGTGTGGTCTTCAAGAAGCTTACTGTTCTGGTTGGTGAGGAAGAGGTATAACAAAAGAATTATAGTATTCTACGTGACAGACTGGGTGTGGTAGTTCACACCTGTCATCCCAGCACTTTGGGAGGCCGAGGTGGGATGGATCACTTGAGCTCAGGAATTCAAGACCAGCCTGGCCAACATGGCGAGACCCCAACTCTACTAAAAATACAAAAATTCGTTGTGCATGATGGCGTGTGCCTGTAATCCCAACTACTTGGGAGGTTGAGACAGGAGAATTGCTTAAACCTGGGAGGTGGAGGTTGTAGTGAGCTGAGATCACGCCACTGCACTCTAGCCTTGGAGACAGAGCAAGACTCCATATGAAAACAAACAAACAATGACAACAACAACAAAAAAAACAGCCAAACAGCCTGTAATCTCAACGCTTTGGGAGGAGGTCAAGGTAGGCGGATCACTTGAGGTCAAGGGTTCAAGACCAGCCTGATCAACCTGGAGAAATCCCGTCTCTACTAAAAATACAAAAAATTAGCTGGGCATGGTGGTGGGCACCTGTAATTCCAGCTACTCGGGAGGCTGAGGCAGGAGAATCATTTCAACTCCGGAGGCGGAGGTTGCGGTAAGCCAAGATCATGTCATTGCACTCCAGCCTGGGCAACAAGAGCAAACTCTGTCTCAAAAAAAAAAAAAGAAAGAAAGAAAACCCAGAAGGAGGTGAGAGTTGAAGAAAGAGACGGTGTGGATGAGATGTGCGAATGGGAGAAGAGCAGATGCTGGATATAAGCAGTTTCAGAAGTTATATTGGGAAACCAATGAAGGCTTAAAGTAGGTGTGTGATGTGACAACTTAGAAAGCTAACTAGTTGTCACTGAAACATGTGCAAGAAAAGGAAGAGGCATTAGGAAAGTAGGTCTGGGACGATCTGTTGAAATATAATTTTATAATTATCCACCATAATATAAGCCCTGGGGCTAATGAGCAGGGTTTTTGGGTTTGTTTGTTTGTTTTTTGAGACGGAGTCTCGCTCTATCACCCATGCTGGAGCACAGTTGCATGACCTCGGCTCACTGCAACCTCCGCCTCCCGGGTTCAAGCGATTCTTCTCCTGCCTCAGCCTCCCCAGTAGCTGGGACTACAGGCGTGCACCACCATGCCCGGCTAATTTTTTTGTATTTTAATAGAGACGGGGTTTCACTGTGTTGGCCAGGCTGCTCTCAAACTCCTGGCCTCAGGTTTAACCCGCCTGCCTCGACCTCCCAAAGTGCTGGGATCACAGGCATGAGCCACCACACCTGGCCAGTGAGCAGTTTTTATAGAATGTAGGGGAGAAATAACATTTGCATTTCAAGCCCTGTGCAGAAGCTATTTTATCTGTCTATACCGCACCAGGTTAGGTATTATATCGCCATTTCAGAAATGAGGACACAGTGTTGGGAGCTTAATCAATTGCCCACATTTTCGAATTACAGATACAAAGTCTGATTTCCAAGACTATGTCCATCTGGTACACCACACTTCTGTATAGCCCCCAACCCTATTTAAAAAAAAAAAAGGTACTGTCTTCTTCCAACT